>QVTF01018676.1:92500-94001 GCA_003573665.1 Oxygymnocypris stewartii
TTGACATGCATATCATACTAGATCACATTTTCTTCTGCCTTGTCACTTCCCTATTATGTCAATCAAGCTTTATGCATCAAAATAGACATCATTTAGTTTGCATGACATTTTACGGCCTCTCTCTGAATCATTTATTTTTTATTTTTGCTATACTGTGCCTTTAAGAGGTTTATTTAAAACACCTATGGAGGATTTTGAATGTCTTATTAATAAATATTGTTTTAATTAAAAGTGTCAATAAATAAATATGTTATAAATATGTATATAAATCAATAAATGTGTCAATAACTAAATTCACGTTGCCAAGTAAATCATGACATGTGTCAACCTTGAACCTTGAACCTTGAATGTTTAGAAAAATCATGAAATGTGTCAGTAAAATAAATGCATGCTTTACATAAATAAATGATAAAATATGTCAATAAAATTGAAAAAATATAAATATATGCTTTAAAATAAATAAATAATGAAATGTATCATTAAATACTATAAATATGTATCAATAAATACTAAAATACTGTCAATGCTAAATAAATGTTTATAACAAATAAATATCTGTCAATAAAATAAAAGGTTTAAAAATAAATAAATAATGAAATGTGTTAGTACAATAAAGGATTTAAAATAAAGCATGAAATATTTAAATAAAATAAGTAAATATATGTTTACAAAATAAATAAATCTTGAAATGTATTAATTAATTCTTTAAATATGCATCAATAAATACGGAAATACTGTCAACATCAAATAAATGTTTATAAAATAAACATAATGACATTTGTCAATAAAATACAAAATACACAAATAATGAAATGTTGATCAAATGTATAAATATTTATTTTAAAAATATCTTTATAATGCATCTACTAGAGTAAACAAGCATAAAACGCATGTAGCATGTAAATACATAATGAAATGTGTTTTTCAATAAATGAATAAACATAAAGTGTGTTAATAAATAAACTGATCATGAAACACTGAAAATGCTGAAATGTTCAATGTTAAAAATAGGAATAAATATGTAAAATGAATAAATATGTTTTAAAAATAAATAAATAAATCATGAAATGTAAATAAATGCTCTCAATATCAACATCAAATAAATAAATGTTTGTACAAAATAAAAAATTAAAGCATGAAATGTGTCAAAAATTTACATTTTAAAAGTAATAATGATATATCCTTAATTAAATGAATAAATATGTTTTAAAAATGTCATGAAATGAGTAATACAATTCATAGAAAATGTTTAAAAATGACATAAATCAATAAGCTGCAATTTACGGACACATTTCATGATCAGTTATTTATTAACACATTTGACTAGTTTATTGAAAAGCATATCATGATTTATTTGATTGGCATGACAGTTCACTGTAGTAGATGCAGTATAAAGTTCAGTATAATAATATAAATATAGTTCTGAAGGAGGCGGGTCTAAATCGTCCGGCGGATGCAGATCATTGGCTGAGATCTGAGCTCTGCCCTCTGCAGGGCATAC
>QVTF01018677.1:0-103797 GCA_003573665.1 Oxygymnocypris stewartii
AAATACAAATACCACATTAAAAGTATGTCACTGTGGTAAAAACATGGTAAGTGTTGTGTTCTTTAACTACAAATAGTACACAGTAAAAACACATTTACTATGGCAAAACAAGGTAGCCTAAGTGCTGTGGTTACCGTGTTTTAACTACAAATACCACATTAAAACTACGTTACTATGGTAAATGTGTGGACTTTTACATGATCCCTTTCCCGCCACAGGCGAATTTCAAACAAATATCACAATGAAAACTAACTTTATAATCCTGGCGGGTCCGCTTGAATAATCTGAACATCAAACATGTTGAAATAATGGGACAAACAGTGTACAGTATCGATTTAAAACACGACATAATTTGATTCATAAACATGAGACGATCGATTAATGTCACTTTAGGAGACGGGTGGAAACTCTAACTGTAACGTTACGTGTCTTCTTGAAGTTATCAAAAATCCATCTTTATAACAATAAACCACGTCGAATTGCCAGGACAGATTAAAATGCTATTATAGCAAACAAACCCACAATGCATTTAGGCGAACATTTCTGTATCATCTCCTGTTGCCAGTAGGGGCGCTAATTTAGGGAAAGCTCGTATGTGTGTGAGAGAGCGAGAGAGATAGTGTGTGTGTGTGTGTGTGTGTGTGTGTGTGTGTGTGTGTGTGTGTGTGTGTGTGTGTGTGTGTTGGTTTTGGTGGATTACAAGGACATTTCACCAGTTTTACATACCAACATTATAAGGACATTTGGGATTATGGGGACAGAGGACTCAAGCAATGTAGATTCATCTATTTGAGCCTCAGGAACAATCTCCTGCTTTTTTGTGAATGTCCTTATAAGTGGGTGAACCAGTTTTCTGGTGTTTTCGAGTGTGTGGCATTCTGCCTCTATCGGCAGGATCTGTTACTGATGATTTATACACATTACGACCTAAATGGGCGGAGACTCCTCGGAAAACGCGGGCTGCCTTTTGATTGGCTAATCACGCTCATGCGCTGTGGAGGCGGGGTCTTTCCGGAAGCACGCAATCTTAAAATGGAGGAGTGATACAGCAACGGCCATTTAGGTAAGTAAATAAAGTATAAAGATTTATATATTAATTCATACAAATTAGTCTTGTCTATATGGCTTATTTTCTGTGGATTGTATTCTTCTGGCAGTCGTTAAACTATATATTCACGCAGTCATAATCCGTATATGCGAAATAGGAAGCTCGAAGATAGGCCGTGATTGAATAATACATGTAACGTTAATGTAAACGTTATGTAACGAATTAACATTGTTTATGACAGATTAGCAATATTAAACGTATGTCGGAAGTTTTGGAAGAACTGTCAGACACAAATACACTAAATGCCTTGAATTCGCGTTGTGACTGAGAGCAATAATCATATTGTTTACTGAAATGGCTTCATTGGTAAAAAAAAAAAAAGACAGTAAAGAGAATGATGTATACGTTACGTATGATTTCAATTTAGATAATCAATGCGTTTGAAAAGCTAATATGCTAATAATAGACATAACACAGGACATGCACGCGATTCATATGCATTCACAAGGGCAAAATGAACATTTATATGACATAAATTAATATAATCTGCATGTAACACGTTCTGCATTTTGCAAATATTTAATTTGTCATCTTTAGATTAAATGGCCACGGAGTTATTATGATAATGCTAATTTTCCCTGAGAGAAGCTTTGGGGAATATATTTTATAGCTATACTTTAATATGGATTATATGTTAATTATTAAATTATTATTATTAGTAGTACTTATTTATTTATGCTTAATTTGTACTTCTTTACTTGATGACAATTAACTGTAACAGAGGTCAGCTCAGACAGTTTTTTTTAAGAGTATAGTAATTTAGAATTAATAATACATTAATATTATATTGACTGTTACAATGCAGATGACTGTCCAATTTACAGTAACATATTAAGATAGTTAAATGTTTTAAGGTCTGAATAGCAGAATAAAACTAAAATGACTAAAAGCATCTCTTCTTGATCTTCTGCATAATTAACACATCCTTATTGATTTAAAAAAATAATGAAATATAAAATTAGAGGTACAGATGTAATGCAACATTTATCTAAACCATCATGTAATGAATTGTGCTGACTTTATCTCATGTCAACCTCACTGTACAATACAGTTTTTCATAGAGGTGTTCAGATGCTGTTTACGTAAAATGATTATGTACGCAGTGCTTTGTTTTCCCAGAGTGTGTTTTAAGTGAACTGCACTAAAATCCTGGAGTAAACTGTACTACCTCCTGAGGTAGTCCGAGTGTGTTTGGACTTTTGGGCTTTCTTGTAAAATTCAAGTTGATATCATACACCCTGAAAAGAAGCGATTCTGTGTATACTGTATGGATGTTGCAGCATATTACAGATGCATATATTTGGAAATGTTCTGTGTTTTTAAAGTAACATATGTTAATTTCTGCAGATAGATGAAATGGAGAATGGTTCAAGGCTTCACAGGCTTAAACCTGTATGTGATGCAGAGAGACACATAAAATCAAGAACTGACCTTGAGCAGCAGTTCATTAACAAGTTCAAAGGTACGGTACTCCTGCACTGACTGCCTTGTACTGTTTTGTAATGTCTCATAATCATGTACTTGTCATCATCACTGTAGGCTGGTCCCTGGACCGTTCAATCTCACTGGTGTGATTCAAAAGTTATGTAGATGACATTATAAACTACTATATTCAAATCTGCTCTCCTGCCTTTGACTGGCACTCAGCCAAAGACAGACTTGCACAAAACTTGTCATAAATATTAACTGTTCTATGCTTTCAACAACATAATGTTTATGTTTCAGACATTTAAATAACCATATATAGTAACAAAAAATATTTATACACACGGATGCCTGTGGAAACGCCAGTAATAATCAAAATAAACCTCAAACATAATTTGATTATACATTTTATTCATGGCAAACATGCAATGTGTAGTTAACCATAAAGTTGATTATTCTTCTCTGTTCACCAGCCTGTCACAGAAACAGAGGAATCTATGTGTAAATCTGACAAAGTCCTGACTCCCTGACTGTGTTAGAGCTTAAACAACCGTGGCAGCATCTCTATGATGATTTTAGGTGTAGTAGAAACAAGATTGAATTGTAACTCACACATTCTCAAAAAAAAAATTGTTGCAAATGCGACTCTTTTGGTCGCAGTCTAGAGCCCTGTGTAACTTTTATCGCACTAGTGATTAATAAATAAAATGGCATGCTGCTTGCAGACGAACATTGTAGCCATATCTACTTCTCTCTGTTTATGGATGTGGAGAATCACACAGGTACCAACAAATTGAAAATAGACCCACTATAGGCTCACCGTACTGATTCAGTACAAACAATGAAGACAAAAAAAAAGTTAGTTACACCATATGTGAACCTGAAAACACACTACATTGCAAGGACAGAATGGTTTGTCAGGACACTGTAGTGTGTTTATGATTAGTGAATAGTAGACCTATAACTGTCATAAAGTCCTGCTAAACCACTCTGTCCTTTCAATACAGTCACAGTGTGTTGTCAGCAGAGCTCCAGACTTACATTTGAGAGCAGAAGCACCAGCGCCACTAATTCTACAGATTGTGGCGCAAGGAGCAGATTTGGTATAGCTGGGGGATGGTGTGTGGGAGTATAAAAAACAAAATGATTTAATCATAAAATTACTATTGCTTTGCATTAATAAGTGCAGTTGCTAATAATACTATATGTTCATTTCTTTTTTATACACATTTGACAGTAAAGCACTAAGCTTGAGTTGGGAAGCATACAACATTTACTTTTATTAACAACAGTAACATGCTTAATCTAATTTTTACATAGAAAATGCACATATTCTACTCTTATTAAATGCACCATTATTCTTCTATAATATTAAATGGAACTCACCAACATAAGTGATTGTATGTCATTTAGTCGCAAATTGAAAAAAAAGGTTTGTTTTTCAAGGCGCTTTGTGACTTTTCTTACTTCATACACAAAAAAGTGAAAAAATCTGATTACTGGATGTTTTGATATTTTATAATAATGATTTTATAATTTCAAAATACAAAGCAAAAAAGTAGAAATGAATGTCTATTAAGCCAATAAGTGCTCCTCTGCTCCTATCAACTGGTTATAATGGTGACTTAATGTATTTTTTTATTTTACGTAAGTGTTTGTTTACCACAAAGTATATTTTTGGTCATCCCATTAAAATATCATTCAAACTGGATCACTTTAGAGCTTTAAACCACTGAAAATAGTTGTGTGAAATGCTTGAAAGTCATTGGAAATTTCTCTCTCAAAAGGTTGTACAGACCCTGAAATGAACAATGTAATAACATTGGACTATTTCTGCCACAACACCATTGTCAGTTAGTGTTACTGCTTCTGGTTTTCTGATATACATCAGCGCTGTTAATTAGGGATGTGCATCTTCATAACTGATACACATCTCGATGCATAGCCAACGATACGATACATATGAAGCAGCTAGCGATGCGATACGATTCACCCCTATTACGATTCCATTCAACACAATGCAATTCGATGTAATGGAAAAAATATGATTTCTATTATTTCTTTGGTTCAGACAGACAGCAAATCATAAATTAACTTATGTCTTCTGACTTCTAAGGCCTCGAGGCCTGTTTCATAAAACAAGTTTACCAAATAGGCCAGGATAATTTCAGTTAGTCTGACTCACAGCCAAATGATTTGGTTCCATGAAGCAAATTGAACAAAGATCAACCTCAGACAGTGTGGCTACTTATGCTGGAAAGCTAACCTGGTTCAGGCTAACCTGTGCTCCTCTAACACTGACCAATAGGAATGCAATTATTTTACCACTGACTCCCTCACATACTATCATAGCCATGTAGCTTTTCTCTCTGGTTTTATAACAGCTGTACCTTTTATAGTTAGAACAGATAGCATTAGAACATTACAATCTAACAATGCTCTTTAACAATCACTAAACTAAAAGTTAAAATCACTAAATTAAAATTACATTTGAACTGCTATAAGAAACACACATTAACTCATCTGAGCTTAGTAATTAGGACTATATTAGCTTACATTTTATTTACCAATTACAATAGTCCCTTTACAGTTACTGCTATCATAAAATACATATTTGACTCCGAATTATTGAGCTCTGTCTGTTTAGCTTGTCCACTCCTGATAGCAAAATGGATATATTTGCATGACTTTCTAACATTTACAGATGAAAAATATACTCGTGACATGTCAGTTATACATTGAGGAAAACAAAATGTCTCAAATGCATGAAACAGCACAGATATATTCACTGTTTGTCACGGTTGACATTAAGGGCTGCTTAAGAATAAGCGTACACAAATTAGGTAGATTGTGTGAACTTACATTGTCATTTATAAACGCTTTAGCCCCGATTGATTTGTTAGTTTATTTCAAGTCAGGTTTTGGACTTTAATCCCTGCTTTTCCTCGGCTATCCGCAGTGTTGTGATTTGTCATATTCACACGCAGCGTTGATAAGAGAATGCGCTTGAGAAACAGTTTCTCGAGGAGAAATCAATCTACATTTATAATATTGGTCAAAGATTATTGGTCACTTTCTAAACAATACAAGTGTAGCGCATCCACTAGTAATGAAATATAAATAGTTTTTTACAGATGCAAATATGTTAGAAACGATGCATCGTGATACAAATGCCAACTTGAATCCGATGCACACTTTTTAAACTGATACATCGCGTCGTTAACTTTTTTTGCCGGTGCACCGAGCGAATCAGGGAATCTTCCCATCCCTACTGTTTATGACACAAAATTCTGGGCCGAATTTGAATGATTCTCACTGGATCTCACAGCAACCTTTATTCATTCTGAGGTGAATTTGAATGATTCTCACTGGATCTCACAGCAACCTTTATTCATTCTGAGGTGAATTTGAATGATTCTCACTGGATCTCACAGCAACCTTTATTCATTCTGAGGTGAATTTGAATGATTCTCACTGGATCTCACAGCAACCTTTATTCATTCTGAGGTGAATTTGAATGATTCTCACTGGATCTCACAGCGCTGTGCTGCCACAGTGTCGCGTAATCAGCTTTGGTTCCCGAGTAAAGCTGTTCTGAGCTTGCTCAGTGACATCAATTGATAGTTTTCATTTGACGTCACACCATTATAGGAACGCCCACCTGGAGGGCAAAACCAAGCTTTGCTCCACTGACCGCCAGTTACTTTTACACAGATTGCATCAAGTAATAATGTAGTAAAACATTCAGTAAACACCTTATTGATGATGTATATTTTGTACAGGCTACCAGATGAAGCCAGAATATAAACGCAACATGCAAAGTTTCAGGTTAAATGGCTTCCCATAGAAAACCATTAGAAGGAAAACACTGAACCGTTAAGCGGATTGCATCATAAACTATGCATCATTAATATGGTGACTACTGAATTTGATCTTTTAATATTACTGTTTTAAATTTATTACGACACTTTAAGTGTTTTTACAATGTTTTGTTGCACTATTTTTGATTGAAATATTGCTGCGGGTGCTTAATATGGATTGCAAATGGCCAAAACTTGCATTTCATTCAGAAATACCTTTGTTTTGTTCTTTTGAGAGGTGATCAAAATATTTGCGGCTGGGAAACAGATGAAAAATTGACACGCTTGTCCTGCAGTTCTATGGATGTTTTGCCCTCCAATTCTTTGAGCCGGTCACATGACTGAAAGCTATCAATAAGGGTTGGTCATTATAGCTTTGCATGGTTAAATTCTGTACCAGAAAAGGCAAAACCAGATGTCAGGCATAACAACACTTTTTAAATGGCTTTTTAATGCAGTACCTCATATTTTAACTGATGTTATAAAGGTTAGTGCTGGGTGGTAAAATCAAAAATCTGTGTCACAGTGCTTTCTAAGATTCTGCTGCTTTCACAGCATATCACAGGATTATTTCCTTATTTAGCTTGAGCAAATTTTCTACACCAGTATTTACGTACAGTCATGGCCAAAAATATTGGCACCCTTGGTAAATCTGATCAAAGAAGGCTGTGAAAATTAATCTGCATAATTCTTTTGATATTTTATTTTAAAAAATCACAAAAATCTAACCTTTCATTGGATAATAAAAAAAATGGGGGAAATATCATTATGAAATAAATGTTTTTCTCAAATACACGTTTGCCACAATTAATGGCACCCTTTTATTCAATACTTTTTGAAACCTCTATTTGCCAGTTTAACACCGCTCTACATTTTCTCCTATAATGCCTGATGAGGTTAGAGAACACCTGACAAGACATCAGAGACCATTCCTTCATCCAGAATCTCTCCAGATCCTTTAGATTCCCAGCTCCATGTTGGTGCTTCATCTCTTCACTACAGGGTTCAGGTCAGAGGACTGGAATGGCCATAGCAGAAGCTTGGTTTTGTGCCCAGTTTGTATTATTGTCCGGTAGGAAGATCCAAACATGGCCCATTGTAAGATTTCTGACAGAGTCATTCACTTGTTGATTTTTTATCTGTAGGTATTTGATATAATCCATGATTCCATGCGTCTAAATAAGATGTTCATCTCCAACATAAATATAGGCCCACAACATAAAAAATACAGCAGTATATTTAATTGTACACATGGGGTACTTTTTATCCCTGTGTTCACCAAATCCATCTTGAGTGTTTGCTGCTAAAAAGCAATTTTTTTTGTTTCAACTGACCATAGAAGCCAGTCCCATTTGAAGTTCCAGTCGTGTCTGATAACTGAACATGCTGGAGTTTGTTTTTGGATGAGCTAGGATAATTTTTCTTGAAACCCTCCCAAACATGTAGTGATGTAGGTGATGTTTGACCATTTTTTTAAGGTTTTCTGACCCAGAGACTTAACTATTCAGCTGTGGTCCTTGGGGTCACTCAAACTCTACTTCTCACGGTGCATTAGGACGATATAGACACACGTCCTCTTCCAGGCAGTTTCATAACATTTTATGTTGACTAGAAATTCTTAATTATAGTCCTGATGGTGGAAATGGGAATTTTCACTGCTTTAGCTATTTTCTTAAAGCCACTTCACTAATTTGTGAAGCTAAATTATCTTTTGCTGCACTTCAGAAATATATTCTTTAGTTTTTCTCATTGTTATGGATGATTAAAGCCCCGTTCACACTACAAGTGACACAATCCCATTCATTTAAATTGAGAGCTGGCGATTTCCGGCGACACGAGGGACAGCGAGCGATAGCGACTGTTGGCGACCGGATGGGGCATGTCCAGCGACACGACAAAGTTCAGAATCCTTCAACTTTATGCAACTGAAGAGCGACATTCTGGAGCAACCGCCAATACGAAAGAAGACGGTTGAGCTTACGTGATCGTTCTCCTCTCAGCGGTAGATAAACATACTCAATGGAAAAAAAGTAGGCTCTGTTTCTCATAAATAAAAAATTGTATGTACTTAATTCATATTTATATTTTTAGTATTTTGCCTCCAAAATGTTTGTATGTAGTGGTAAGAAACCTAATTTGCTGTCAAGGCAACCAGTAGCGAGAACACTCACTAGCGTCCTCATCTCCAGGTAGTGTGAACGCACTCTTTAGCTGGTAGTGTTTTCCCTCCTATTTATATTTATGTGAAACAGGAAGCCATAGCTGGATAATTTCATGTTCATAATCATCCTGGACTGCTCAAAATTGTGAATATAAATGGGAATATACTATATTTTACTCAGAAGAATTTCTAGCGGTGCCAATAATTGTCCAACGTGTATTTGATAAAAAACATTTATTTTATAATGATATTTCCCCCCATTTAAAATGTTTATTATCCAATGAAAGGTTAGATTTTTGTGATTTAAAAAAAAAGTTCAAAAAGGTCAACAATGTAAATTTATTTTCACAGCGTTCTTTGATCATATTTACCAAGGATGCCGATATTTCTGGCCATGACTGTACATTTATTGTCTCTTTTACAGATGAAGGCAGATGCCGTTACTGAAATGTCAAGACTCTTTCCAGAAGTTCAGAACAGGTATTGTGTCATTTTCAATGAGTTTGCTTACTTTATATCTGCAAAATAGAAAATTAACGTAGAGACTTGTGGTAGAGTTACACGCTGTTAATCAAAAAACACACTACATTGCAAGGACAGAATGGTTTGCCAGGACACTGTAGTGTGTTAATGATTAGTGAATAGTAGACATATAACTGTCATAAAGTCCTGCTAAACCACTCTGTCCTTTCAATACAGTCACAGTGTGTCGTCATTGACATCAATAAGGTTTGGTCATTGTAGCTTTGAATGGTTAAATTCTGTACCAGAAAAGGCAGAACCAGATGTCAGGCGTAAAACAAAACTTTAATGCAGTACTAGGGGTCGACCGATTATCGGTGCCGATATTAAGCATTTTTACGATTATCGATATCGGCCATTTTCAAAACAGATTTGCCGATAATTTTTTTTGTAATTTATTTTGTAATTTTATTTTTTTTATGCAAACAAACATACTATTTACAGGTGACATTATTTATTGGTGAATAAATAATACAGGTGAAATTATTTAATTTTTAAATGCACTATTTGGCTCGATGCAGCCTGTCTGAGCTCAACACTCCCACCGCTCATCTGATATGTAGAGAGTCACGAGTCCGACCAATCAACGCGGAAAACTGAAGGCAGTCTCACACCGAAAGCATTGGTTAACTGGAGCTGCCTCAGTGATCCGCATCAGTTGTCTCTCAAAGGTACAATACGATTGCAATAAATCACAATCCACTACACTGAACTTGCAAAACACCTCAATATAACCTATGATGTCCGCGATGCGGAAAATGCGGGCGGAATCGCGGAATGCAGTCATATAATGGAATTTACCGTATAACGCGGAATGTCATGGAATTTGTCGAAGTTTGGATGAATTAATCAAAAGTAGGTCAGTACACTTAAATCTACTCGCGCTATGGACTAGTATCTATAAATATTAAGCCTTATTAAGAAACTTAAAAGGTCCTCGTGGCAACCTGTCAAAATATAAGTTCGGTTTAGCCGAATATATTACTGTGGTGCAGTAGAATATACGTAATACAACTACAACAATTATTACAACTTTTGTTGAGAATAATCACACAATACGCTAAATACGTTTACTTTAAGTTTTACAAAATGTTTACAGAATGCTTCTGGGTGATCCCTGCACTTATGTTATTATTAATATTACTGTTTATTTAATGTTGTTGTTATTAACAGTTTTCAGAATTAAAAACATGTTTAAAAGCATTTAAAGAACGTTTTTTGACAGAGCTCTTGTTATTATTAATTTTGGCATTCATTTTCATTTATACACCAGACACGTATATCGGTTCAAAATATCGGTTATCGGTCTACTTGATCTGTAATAATCGGTATCGGCATCGGCCCTGAAAAACACATATCGGTCGACCCCTATGCTGTACCTCATATTTTAACTGATGTTATAAAGGTTAGTGCTGGGTGGTATAACCAACAATCTGTGTCACAGTGCTTTCTAAGATTCTGCTGCTTTCACAGCATATCACAGGATTATTTCCTTATTTAGCTTGAGCAAATATTCTACACCAGTATTTACGTACATTTGTTCTCTCTTTTACAGATGAAGGCAGATGCCGTTACTGAAATGTCAAGACTCTTACCAGAAGTTCAGAACAGGTATTGTGTCATTTTCAATGAGCCAGCCTGTGGGATCTAACTGTTTGTTGTTTTAAATTGCACGTACGTGAGAGAGAGAGCCTATGAAAGCACCAATAATCAAAATAATATACTTTCAAACATAATGTTAAACTAATATGTTGAATATAAAAATATTTAAAACATCTAGTTCTTATATATTCGCATACAACAGTCATACATCGCTATTAGTACTGCGCCACCTGACAAGTTTGCCGCATCGACGCACGGATGTTATATCAGTCTAAAAGATCTGCAAAATCAGTCAACGGTGAAAATCAAAAGTATATTTATTTTAAAAAACAACAGTGTAACACTAAATATTGGACATAAACGAAGACGTTAAATAAAAGTATTTAAAACAGGTAAGTTCATATATTTGGAGTAAAGTTAAATTAAACAAACAGCCCTGTGTTAGACTGATTTATTATCTGCAATTTTTTATGATGATGATGTAGAATATGCATTCATATTTTTTAACGATGCAGTATATTCGTTTTTGTCTTATAATTAATATAACCCATACTGTACGTGTAAGGCATTATCACAAGGGCTATTTATCCCGATTAAAATGCGTGCAAACATGACTGATTTTATACAGCAGTTATAAAAAGTTAATAAAGCCTCAGCAGAACTGTTGTGCATCGCCAATCAAAGCACGGTGCTGTTTTGTTTCTGAATGAATCGCATGAATGAATGTCCTGTCAAACTGCTCTGTCCTTTCAATGCAGTGTTTTGACATCAATAAGGCTTGAATGTTTAAACTGACAGGGCTTAAAATCACTTGCAAATGATAAACACTCTCTCTATCATGGTTAAGCTTCGCAATTAATCTGCAAATCACATGCATTCTGAACTGTGGGTCATGGTCCGTACAGATCACAAATCAACTACGATCTCTTCTGGGCATTGTGCCTGTTGTGCACATCACAGTGTAGATGCTAAAACGATATATCCTGCATTCCCTATTTTACAACCCATAAAAATGGTTGAGATCAAAATACAATTTACATTACTTTAAGCTTAATCTTACTTAAAAGTTTAATATGGCAGAAATTAAGAATTTAAGAAAAATAACAATTTTATCTCATAGTACAACCGTAAAATTTCAATACTAATGTTTAAGTATTTTTTTTTTAGTTTACAGACATTAAAATATGAAACATGTCCATAAAAACTCGAAACAGCTCACTCCGGTGAACCGCTGCGAGTGATGTTAAACTCAGCATGGGGTTTACCCAAGTGTCAACCTCCCAGTCTCTCTTGAAACCAACACGGAAGTGACTAACACTGCAATTCATCGACTGGCCGCTAAAGACTGGCTCAAAAAGGGAGTCAGTCCCATAGACCTCCCATGTTAAAACAAACTACCATGTTACAACATGTTCACTCCCGTGCTTCAAAATGCACAATGTATGTTTTAAATCGCAGACTTAATAGTAATTCATGATATTACACAGCGCCTAAAAGTAGCTAGTAGCTAGCTTTGATATATGATGTTGTAGGCTACATCGTGCAGCCCTAGACTGAAATGTGTGTGTGTCATTGAAACACAAATTTAGCTGTAGTCAAGTGACTTTGTGCGACTCACCTTATCCCACTCTGCAATCCACACGTGGGTTGCGACCCACAGTTTGAAAACCCTTGATTTAGCAGATGCTTTAATCCAAAACAACGTACAAATTAAAACAATAGAAGCAGAGTGCTAAAACAATAACGGTAATTATAGTATTATTATTTTTCTCTATAAAATATAATAAAAGTTGATTTATATGTTCAATATAATGTGTATGCAATATGCAAAGAAAAAAAATGATGCATCAATACACTGGTTTTCTGTTCAATTTAGCTGTATTGTAGCTATATCTACTTCTCTGTTTATGGATATGGAGAATCACACAGTTACTGGGCAGGATATACCTGACAAATTGAAAACAGTCCCACTTTTTAATGTACTGATTCATATTAAGATGAAAAAGAAGATTTTTGGGAAGATTGATTCATGATGTACTCACTCATAAAATGCATTGTTCATTTTGAACAAAAAAGTTGCACACTTGCAGCTGAGGTGTTGTAAAATCATTTAGGCCTAAATATTGTGTGCATCTTTATGTGAGTTGGTATTTGACTATCCAGCTGTGTTCATTTTACATCTCAACCATAGAAAGTGAAAATAGAAACTTAATAGACAGTCAAGAGTCATGTTAAAGACGTAATTTCAATTTGTGGCCACAAGCAGACTTACAGTGTCTAGATTTGTTCTTCGAGTTTCTTTAGCTTGAGCAAATATTCTACACCAATATTTACGTACATTTATTGTCTCTTTTACAGATGAAGGCAGATGCCGTTACTGACATGTCTAGACTCTTACCAGAAGTTCAGAACAGGTATTGTGTCATTTTCATTGAGTGTGCTTACTTTATATATGCAAAATAGAAAATTAACATAGAGACTTGTGGTAGAGTTACACGCTGTTAATCAGAAAACACACTACATTGCAAGGACAGAATGGTTTGTCAGGACACTGTATTGAAACCATAGTCATTGTAGTTACACCATATGTGAACCTGAAAACACACTACATTGCAAGGACAGAATGGTTTGTCAGGACACTGTATTGAAACCATAGTCATTGTAGTTACACCATATGTGAACCTGAAAACACACTACATTGCAAGGACAGAATGGTTTACCAAATATTGGATATTGGATAAATATTAGTTTAAAGAACTAAATATTGGACATAAACGAAGACGTTAAATAAAAGTATTTAAAACAGGTAAGTTCATATATATAGAGTAAAGTTAAATTAAACAGACACATCAGTCATACAGCGCTCTGGACCGTGCTCCCCATGACGAGCCCTGTATTAGACTGATTTATTATCTGCAATTTTTTATGATGATGATGTAGAATATGCATTAATATTTTTTAACGATGCAGTATCAGCATGTTTATTCATACAGCTGTTCAAGAAAAGATGTCTCTTACTCTTGACATAATTTGTAAATATAGGTTTATCACCTTGCAGTTCAATTTTGTTGTGGGCTTAGTTTTATAGTCTGTTTTTAAAACATTTCCAATGAAGAGAAGAAGCCTAATCCTCATTTGCGCCTGTGTGTTGAGCGGTGAAATAGTGGGGCAATTTGATACTAAAAGCTGAATAATAACAGGCCTAATAATTAGGGCTGCACTCGACTAAGAATTTATCTGGTTGACTAGTAGTCGTTCATTTGAAGCATTAGTCGACTATTCACACGTTTATTAATAAACCATTTAAATAATAATAATGAGCCTTTAATTGCCTACGTAGCTTAATAAGTGCTCAAGCACACGCACAAAGCTTGCCACAGCACCAGCAGAAGTAATGAATGTGTCAGGGAAAAACAGTAAGGAGGCTGTGTTAACATTTTAATAATTTGATAAACTAGTGCTTTTTTTGTTTTCGGTTTAAGAGATGAACTCGGCAACACTGACTCATCATCTCCATGGTATTGATGCACCTATATGCATGTTTCATACGGATTACATAATCTGAGAATATTTGTATTTCATTTGAATTAGTTTATTTGAAAGTAGACACTTCACTCTCTATATATATATTTATTGATGTCTTTAAGGCAAAGATATACATGGAGTTTCATGTTCAAGTTCACAGAGACCGAGACGGCTGTAAGCGTATCCTGTTTGCTTTATTTTACAAAAGCACAATGTTTCGTTGTTATTATGAGTGCACACAAATTTAAACGTAGAGTCTTTACATATTTGAAATATGTATTAATTTTATCTGTATGAGCAAAAATTACGAATGTTTAAAGAGCAAGTGAGCGCACCGGCGCCTCAATCTGTCCTGCAGTGAGCGCTACTGTCCACTCCACACAAACACTTCCATAGCGCACATTTCTCTGGGTTAACATTAGATTGAGCGGCCATGTAAAGTTGCTAATACGTACATATTTCAGATGATAAGCCATATTTGTGGTGTAATTATGATAATTATTGTAGTGAAACCAATGGCTACACCATATGTGTAGCATATGTATGACAAATGCACTTCATTATGTAAGTGAATGCTGCTTTATATAAAACTTTAAAAAAGTCCTTAACATTCTTTGAATATGGTGAACAAACTGGTGATCTGCAGTTTGGTTTTGTTTTAAAGGGGTCATGAACTGCCTTTGTTTTTTTAGTTTTTTTTTCTGTTCTCTGAGCTCCACTTAAAATGTTAAGAAGATTTTTACATTAAAAAACATAATTTTGAAGTAATAGGCTGTTTTCTGTCCTGTTTCTGACCCCCGTCATCAAACCGCTCTGTTTGAACAGGCGTGGTGAATTGTAGACTCCGAAGTAAACACCCACTGCTATGATTGGCCAATAGTTGTGTATGTTCGACAGTCTACATCCTTCATAGATGGACGATGCTGTGATTTTAGGGCAAAAACACATAAATATTTAATACATATCAAACGATCTGTAATAACAGACAAAGCAATAGTGATCACGTAATAAAAGCAGTTACTCACTCTTGTGTGACATTACTGTCAGATCCAATATAGTCGTACATCGTCATCTTTAAGTTTCAGGTTTTCCGAAAAATCCTGTGCCGAATTGTGCCTCGCTTGTAAATTAATCCACGGTAAAATGAAGATTAATTTCAGAAAAAATGTGCGATTTAATTATTATTATTATTTTTTTATCAATTGACAACACTCACTGATAAGTGATTTTATGCACTTTCTGATACAGTCTCAAAGTATTGTATCAAACTAAGGTTATTCAAATAAAGGAACATTTCCAACTCCGTGTTAATATTCAAAAATGCCTGTTTTTTTTTCTTATTGAATCATATACTCGAGGTTTGAATGCAGTGATTGGATAGCATAGCATAGACGAAACTGGGAGATTAATCAAAATGAACATGCTGCAGAAATAACTTAAAAGAGTTGTAAAACTTGAGCAGTGTGCAGATCCGTGTTTGTCTTATGACTGTAATGACACCAGCAGCGCTTATTAAATTAGGAGCTAAGAGCACTGTTTAAAGAAACCGTGACAGATAGTTGATCAAAATAAACTTAATTAGATAAAGTCAACATGTTCATGGTTATTTCGAAGACAAACACCGATGTTATGTCAAAGTCCTTTCTGAAATTTAGCTGTTAGGGCTGCACAGTATTTAAGAAAACAACAACAACAAAAAACTGACATGCAATATATTTTTTTCTGCCATATGAGAAATGGCAATGGTAAACCATCTTTTTTAAGGCTGAACGGTTTGGGAAAACTTGAGAAATGTGGGTGTTTACGCTTGTGTTAACTCTTTATAAGAACCAACTCAAACCTCTTTCAGTAGCTCTTTTCATTGACCACAATCCTACTATTTTTTGACCAATTAATTATAAAAAAAATTAACTAAAAACAAATATTATTTTACTGTAAATTTAAATATAATAATACAAATTGTATAGTAAGACCGTAAAATTGCAATACTAATTTCTACTATTTACGTCTTAATTTCTTGATTTTTACCACAAGCTTTTATTTTGACGGTTTTCAGAGTGAGGCACAACAGTTTTTCCATATAAGCAGATAACTCATAATCCTTTGTTTCTCTGTGTGACTTTTATTGTAAGACCTTTTTAAAACCTCTAAACTATCAGACGTTCAGATTTCTTATAGGCAATGACATTATCTATAACAGTTTGCTTTATACAATGCTACTGAATGCATGTAGAGCAGTTCACAGTATTTTGCTTTCTTGTTTATAGTGACTGGACGTGTTGAACATCGTGAGGAGAGAAGAATGATGAAACATTTCTCTACACAGCCAAAGGACATATGAGGAATAGAAGTTACTAGAATGTTAATAGTGCTTTAGTCATTTGTTAGACAGAGAAGGTCTGAAGGTTAGTGATGTCTGCACCTTCTAACCACTACGCTGTCAGTGTTTACTGAATGCAGCTATAAAATGTGTTTTTCCAGCTTAGTTCTTAAAGATTGTTGCACTTTATAATGATGATATTTCAACTCTTGTTGTAAATATTTTTGTAATACTTTTTACTGGATTTAAAAATTGAAAATGAATTGATCCTTGCTACTGTTGTAGCTAACATACACTTCTTCACTGAACTAGGTTTGAATTAAATGTTCATTTTCTGTAGTTGACGAAGCTGCTTTCTACGACCAGTCTGTAATTTTTGTAAAGGCCGGGACACACCAAACTGACTTCAAAGAACTATCAGCGATGAAAGCCGACAGTGTTGTCGCCTCGCGGTGTCGGACCAAAAATCTGTGCTTGAACACCGCACAGACTACAGCCCTCTGCAAACTAACACGTGTGTTCTGTGCCTGCGTGAGAGGAGTTAGCTGTCTATATCAGCAGCTATCAATAGTGTATATTCTTTATTCAAAATGAGATCCCGATACAAGGATATACGAGATAAACGGATATACTAAATGTAAATAAAACAGTGCTTGCTTACTATTTTGAATATCAGTTGTATTGATAACTTCATTTTAAGTGACTCATGTTATGAACATATTCACATATTGAAATGCTTGGGTAAGATCACGTAACATCAGAACAGTCTTCTGTCTGTGCTGCCTTCATTTACTTACTCTTCATCACTTTGGCTGTAATTCTGGAGCACTGACTCGTTTGCTGAACTGAGCACCGATCAGAGTTCTCACTCGCGCCGACGTGAGGAACACGCCAAACAAACTACACTAGCACAACAGATAGGCTTGGTGTGTCCCGGCTTAAGGTATGAAATAAAAAACAGGGTTTTTAATTATTATTGTTTTAATCTGGTATGAAGTATCTGCATTGTTTGCAAGACTATCAAAATGTATGTTCACATGGACTGTTTTAAAGCTGTAGTTGTAGTTTCCATCACTCGGATGCCTCTTTAATCACGAGGAATTGTTTCTTCCCTGTAATCAGTGTTTGAGTGAGTCTGTTCATTAAAATCTGTCTTCAGCAAGATTCATTGTGAATGTGTTGTTTTATACTGCACTCGAGTGTAACTAAAAGAGACATACATTGTTTTTCTTCTATAGGCATTCAGTAGGTAGTCCTTAAGGCACTTTCACACTGAGTTTGATTAAGCAGCACAACTATATGATGAGATGACACTCTTGAATTAAAAGAACAGGTCCCAATGGAGCTATTCACACTGTGTGCGATCATTCGCAGCATGACAAAGCAATTTTTGACAATGTCAAACTTATCTGCAGTCTAAACTGCAAATAAAAGTTTTTGCTATGGCATTAAATGCATATAAATATACAGTTTGGACTTCAGATATAAATTTAAAATAGTTTAATTATATAAAACAATTGTATTATTGTTTATATAATATATAATTATACGTAGTTTATTATTATGATTTCACAGTCCTAGTAAACCCTTATGTCTTTGTAGTGCAGGGTGTTGTCATGTTTGTGTGTATTGGTTATATTCTAATGAGCTGTGATGTCATCGTGACATCACACTGTCCTTGTAAACCGTTTTGTCCTCATAATTCAGGTTTCTGTCTTCCAGGACATATGTCCTTGTAAATCAGCAAAAACTCAGGATGTCGTGTATCTTGTTTTATAAATGATAAATAACAAATAAATGTTGTGTTTTGATGCCCTGATTTTTTTAAAGCATTTATTTTTTTATTTGAAAGCTCTACTATAAAAGGAAAGCATAGTCCCTATAAACCACGTTTTTTTCTGGTTTGAAGAAAATGTCCTTATAATGCAGGCTTACCTGTATAGGTGTGTGTGTGTGTGTGTGTGTGTGTGTGTGTAACGCGCTCTGAAGCCCCGGACTAAACCAACTGACTCGCGAAACGCACTCTGAAGCCCCGACCTGAACCAATTGACTCGCGAAACGCGCTCTGAAGCCCCTAATTGAACCAGTTGACTCGCGAAACGCGCTCTAAAGCCCCGAACGGAACCAATTGACTCGCGAACGCGCACTGAAGCCCCGAACTGAACCAATAGTCTCGCGAAACGTGCTCTGAAGCCCCGAACTTAACCAATTGACTCGCGAAACGCGCTCTGAAGCCCCGAACTGAACCAATTGACTCGCGAAACACGCTCTGAAGCCCCGAACTGAACCAATTGACTCGCGAAACGCGCTCTGAAGCCCCGAACTGAACCAATTGACTCGCGAAACGCGCTCTGAAGCCCCGAACTGAACCAATTGACTCGCGAAACGCGCTCTGAAGCCCCTAATTGAACCAGTTGACTCGCGAAACGCGCTCTAAAGCCCCGAACGGAACAAATTGACTCGCGAAACGCGCTCTGAAGCCCCGAACTGAACCAATTGACTAGCGAAACGCGCTCTGAAGCCCCCATTCGACTCTCGAAACGCGCTGTGAAGCCCCGAACTGAACCAATTGACTCGCCAAACGCGCTCTGAAGCCCCGAACTGAATCAATTGACTCGCGAAATGCGCTCTGAAGCCCCGAACTGAACCAATTGACTCGCGAAACGCGCTCTGAAGCCCCCAATTGACTCGCGAAACACGCTCTGATGCCCCGAACTGAACCAATTGACTCGCGAAATTCGCTCTGAAGCCCCGAACTGAACCAATTGACTCGCGAAACGCGCTCTGAAGCCCCGAACTGAACCAATTGACTCGCGAAACGCGCTCTGAAGCCCCGAACTGAACCAATTGACTCGCGAAACGCGCTCTGAAGCCCCGAACTGAACCAATTGACTCGCGAAACGCGCTCTGAAGCCCCGAACTGAACCAATAGTCTCGCGAAACGCGCTCTGAAGCCCCGAACTGAACCAATTGACTCGCGAAACTCGCTCTGAAGCCCCGAGCTGAACCAATTGACTCGCGAAACACGCTCTGATGCCCCGAACTGAACCAATTGACTCGCGAAACGCGCTCTGAAGCCCCTAATTGAACCAGTTGACTCGCGAAACGCGCTCTAAAGCCCCGAACGGAACAAATTGACTCGCGAAACGCGCTCTGAAGCCCCGAACTGAACCAATTGACTCGCCAAACGCGCTCTGAAGCCCCGAACTGAACCAATTGACTCGCCAAACGCGCTCTGAAGCCCCGAACTGAATCAATTGACTCGCGAAATGCGCTCTGAAGCCCCGAACTGAACCAATTGACTCGCGAAACGCGCTCTGAAGCCCCCAATTGACTCGCGAAACACGCTCTGATGCCCCGAACTGAACCAATTGACTCGCGAAATTCGCTCTGAAGCCCCGAACTGAACCAATTGACTCGCGAAACGCGCTCTGAAGCCCCGAACTGAACCAATTGACTCGCGAAACGCGCTCTGAAGCCCCGAACTGAACCAATTGACTCGCGAAACGCGCTCTGAAGCCCCGAACTGAACCAATTGACTCGCGAAACGCGCTCTGAAGCCCCGAACTGAACCAATAGTCTCGCGAAACGCGCTCTGAAGCCCCGAACTGAACCAATTGACTCGCGAAACGCGCTCTGAAGCCCCGAACTGAACCAATTGATTCGCGAAACGCGCTCTGAAGCCCCGAACTGAACCAATTGACTCGCGAAACGCGCTCTGAAGCCCCCAATTGACTCGCGAAACACGCTCTGATGTCCCAAACTGAACCAATTGACTCGCGAAACGCGCTCTGAAGCCCCCAATTGACTTGCGAAACGCGCTCTGAAGCCCCGAACTGAACCAATTGACTCGCGAAACGCGCTCTGAAGCCCCCAATTGACTTGCGAAACGCGCTCTGATGCCCCGAACTGAACAAATTGACTCGCGAAACGCACTCTGAAGCCCCGAACTGAAACAATTGACTCGCCAAACGCGCTCTGAAGCCCCGAACTGAACCAATTGACTCGCGAAACGCGCTCTGAAGCCCCGAACTGAACCAATTGACTAGCGAAACGCGCTCTGAAGCCCCCATTCGACTCTCGAAACGCGCTGTGAAGCCCCGAACTGAACCAATTGACTCGCCAAACGCGCTCTGAAGCCCCGAACTGAACCAATTGACTCGCCAAACGCGCTCTGAAGCCCCGAACTGAATCAATTGACTCGCGAAATGCGCTCTGAAGCCCCGAACTGAACCAATTGACTCGCGAAACACGCTCTGATGCCCCGAACTGAACCAATTGAATCGCGAAACGCGCTCTGAAGCCCCGAACTGAACCAATTGACTCGCGAAACCTGCTCTGAAGCCCCCAATTGACTCGCGAAACACGCTCTGATGCCCCGAACTGAACCAATTGACTCGCGAAACGCACTCTGAAGCCCCGAACTGAACCAATTGACTCGCCAAACGCGCTCTGAAGCCCCGAACTGAACCAATTGACTCGCGAAACGCGCTCTGAAGCCCCCATTCGACTCTCGAAACGCGCTGTGAAGCCCCGAACTGAACCACTTGACTCGCCAAACGCGCTCTGAAGCCCCGAACTGAACCAATTGACTCGCCAAACGCGCTCTGAAGCCCCGAACTGAATCAATTGACTCGCGAAATGCGCTCTGAAGCCCCGAACTGAACCAATTGACTCGCGAAACGCGCTCTGAAGCCCCGAACTGAACCAATTGACTCGCGAAACGCGCTCTGAAGCCCCGAACTGAACCAATTGACTCGCGAAACGCGCTCTGAAGCCCCGAACTGAACCAATAGTCTCGCGAAACGCGCTCTGAAGCCCCGAACTGAACCAATTGACTCGCGAAACGCGCTCTGAAGCCCCGAACTGAACCAATTGACTCGCGAAACGCGCTCTGAAGCCCCGAACTGAACCAATTGACTCGCGAAACGCGCTCTGAAGCCCCGAACTGAACCAATTGACTCGCGAAACGCGCTCTGAAGCCCCGAACTGAACCAATTGACTCGCGAAACGCGCTCTGAAGCCCCTAATTGAACCAGTTGACTCGCGAAACGCGCTCTAAAGCCCCGAACGGAACCAATTGATTCGCGAAACGCGCTCTGAAGCCCCAAACTGAACCAATTGACTCGCGAAACGCGCTCTGAAGCCCCCAATTGACTCGCGAAACACGCTCTGATGTCCCAAACTGAACCAATTGACTCGCGAAACGCGCTCTGAAGCCCCGAACTGAACCAATTGACTCGCGAAACGCGCTCTGAAGCCCCCAATTGACTTGCGAAACGCACTCTGAAGCCCCGAACTGAACCAATTGACTCGCGAAACGCGCTCTGAAGCCCCCAATTGACTTGCGAAACGCGCTCTGAAGCCCCGAACTGAACCAATTGACTCGCGAAACGCGTTCTGAAGCCCCGACCTGAACCAATTGACTCGCGAAACGTGCTCTAAAGCCCCGAACTGAACCAATTGACTCGCGAAACGCGCTCTGAAGCCCCCAATTGACTTGCGAAACGCGCTCTGAAGCCCCGAACTGAACCAATTGACTCGCGAAACGCGCTCTGAAGCCCCGAGCTGAACCAATTGACTCACGAAAGGCGCTCTGAAGCCGCCCGTTTCACACTGCAAGCGTGAGCGGCGCAGAAGCGGTGCGTATGCAGAGCAGGAGCAGCACGCGCCCATTGCCCTTTCACACCTGTAGCGTTTGCAGCGCGCGGCTGAACAGAGTCTTCTGTACAGAATGGGCAAATTCGAATCTATTTTTAAATACAATTGGTCTTGATTTATTATTAGAATAGTTTATATTACTGTATTTGTTTTATTTACACTGTACATGTGCATCTGTGTTTATGTGCAGTACGGATTGTAGATAGAAGAAAGGCAATTGCGCTGTATTTGTTACTACGGAGATTACGAAGAAGGATACGACGTAGATTTTGGGTGCCCCCAGGCAACGGAACAGCAAAAAACAATAACTGACCATAGCAGAAATGTTGTAGTTATTTTATACATTTTGTCTATATTGAATATGGTCAATATTTTAAAGGTTTGTACTTGTAACCAGAAGTTTATTTTTACACATATATACTGTAAGCTGCTGTTCTTTATGTTTGTTTGTATTGATTGTTATTTACAGATTGTAAAAAGTTGTACTGATTGGACAGATTGTACTTTTTGTCTTTCAATACAAAAAAATACATAAAAAATGACGTACCATCTACCAACAAAAAATGACTAGTCCTTTGTAAAAAAAAAACACATTAATTATAGGAGAATGACATGCCTTTGAAGTTTTGTTCAAAAGATTACATCTACAATGTTGACATATTTCGCATCTTTATTCAACATTTAACATTTATTAGCAAACCTCTTCATAATGCCTGCTGACGAACGCTTATTTAATAATGAAGCAATATCTGATAAACATACTCATAAACAGCAGATTTACAAGCAATCTCCATGCTAACATCTTCAACATGCATCGTAAATGTCTTTATTAACACTTTGTGTAAACGTTTTAATAGGGATATTAGCAAACAAACGAAAAACACACTTTCAAACAAGTCACCCACATCATAGACTTATTTGGTGTAGCTACATGTGTACTATTTATGTGACGTATTTGAATATGTATTTATTATGAAACGCGCTGTTTGAAAGATGTGAGGTTTATTGTGTGTAAAGTGATGAAGGAGTGTGTTTCTCTGCAGTCGGTGGCTGATCGTGAAGTTTTTCTTCCAAACGACGAGATCTGGCTGTATGACTTACAGAGTGGACTGTTGTGATAGTGGTGTGTGTGTGTGCGTGTGCGTGTGTGTGTGTGCGTGTGTGTGAGTGAGAGAGAGAGAGAGAGAGAGAGAGTGAGTGTGTGTGTGTGTGTGTGTGTGTGTGTGTGTGTGTGTGTGTGTGTGTGTGTGTGTGTGTGTGTGTGTAACGCGCTCTGAAGCCCCGGACTAAACCAACTGACTCGCGAAACGCACTCTGAAGCCCCGAACTGAACCAATTGACTCGCGAATCGCGCTCTGAAGACCCGAACTGAACCAATTAACTCGCGAAACGCGCTCTAAAGAACCCAATTGACTCGCGAAACGCGCTCTGAAGCCCCGAACTGAACCAATTGACTCGCGAAACGCGCTCTGAAGCCCCGAACTGAACCAATTGACTCGCGAAACCTGCTCTGAAGCCCCCAATTGACTCGCGAAACACGCTCTGATGCCCCGAACTGAACCAATTGACTCGCGAAACGCACTCTGAAGCCCCGAACTGAACCAATTGACTCGCCAAACGCACTCTGAAGCCCCGAACTGAACCAATTGACTCGCGAAACGCGCTCTGAAGCCCCGAACTGAACAAATTGACTAGCGAAACGCGCTCTGAAGCCCCCATTCGACTCTCGAAACGCGCTGTGAAGCCCCGAACTGAACCAATTGACTCACCAAACGCGCTCTGACGCCCCGAACTGAACCAATTGACTCGCCAAACGCGCTCTGAAGCCCCGAACTGAATCAATTGACTCGCGAAATGCGCTCTGAAGCCCCGAACTGAACCAATTGACTCGCGAATCGCGCTCTGAAGCCCCCAATTGACTCGCGAAACACGCTCTGATGCCCCGAACTGAACCAATTGACTCGCGAAATTCGCTCTGAAGCCCCGAACTGAACCAATTGACTCGCGAAACGCGCTCTGAAGCCCCGAACTGAACCAATTGACTCGCGAAACGCGCTCTGAAGCCCCGAACTGAACCAATTGACTCGCGAAACGCGCTCTGAAGCCCCTAATTGAACCAGTTGACTCGCGAAACGCGCTCTAAAGCCCCGAACGGAACCAATTGACTCGCGAAACGCGCTCTGAAGCCCCGAACTGAACCAATTGACTAGCGAAACGCGCTCTGAAGCCCCGAACTGAACCAATTGACTCGCCAAACGCGCTCTGAAGCCCCGAACTGAACCAATTGACTCGCCAAACGCGCTCTGAAGCCCCGAACTGAATCAATTGACTCGCGAAATGCGCTCTGAAGCCCCGAACTGAACCAATTGACTCGCGAAACGCGCTCTGAAGCCCCCAATTGACTCGCGAAACACGCTCTGATGCCCCGAGCTGACCAATTGACTCGCGAAATTCGCTCTGAAGCCCCGACTGAACCAATAGACTCGCGAAACGCGCTCTGAAGCCCCGAACTGAACCAATTGACTCGCGAAACGCGCTCTGAAGCCCCGAACTGAACCAATTGACTCGCGAAACGCGCTCTGAAGCCCCGAACTGAACCAATTGACTCGCGAAACGCGCTCTGAAGCCCCCAATTGACTTGCGAAACGCACTCTGAAGCCCCGAACTGAACCAATTGACTCGCGAAACGCGCTCTGAAGCCCCCAATTGACTTGCGAAACGCGCTCTGAAGCCCCGACCTGAACCAATTGACTCGCGAAACGTGCTCTAAAGCCCCGAACTGAACCAATTGACTCGCGAAACGCGCTCTGAAGCCCCCAATTGACTTGCGAAACGCGCTCTGAAGCCCCGAACTGAACCAATTGACTCGCGAAACGCGCTCTGAAGCCCCGAGCTGAACCAATTGACTCACGAAAGGCGCTCTGAAGCCGCCCGTTTCACACTGCAAGCGTGAGCGGTGCAGAAGCGGTGCGTATGCAGAGCAGGAGCAGCACGCGCCCATTGCCCTTTCACACCTGTAGCGTTTGCAGCGCGCGGCTGAACAGAGTCTTCTGTACAGAATGGGCAAATTCGAATCTATTTTTAAATACAATTGGTCTTGATTTATTATTAGAATAGTTTATATTACTGTATTTGTTTTATTTACACTGTACATGTGCATCTGTGTTTATGTGCAGTACGGATTGTAGATAGAAGAAAGGCAATTGCGCTGTATTTGTTACTACGGAGATTACGAAGAAGGATACGACGTAGATTTTGGGTGCCCCCAGGCAACGGAACAGCAAAAAACAATAACTGACCATAGCAGAAATGTTGTAGTTATTTTATACATTTTGTCTACATTGAATATGGTCAATATTTTAAAGGTTTGTACTTGTAACCAGAAGTTTATTTTTACACATATATACTGTAAGCTGCTGTTCTTTATGTTTGTTTGTATTGATTGTTATTTACAGATTGTAAAAAGTTGTACTGATTGGACAGATTGTACTTTTTGTCTTTCAATACAAAAGAAAAACATAAAAAATGACGTACCATCTACCAACGCAAAATGACTAGTCCTTTGTAAAAAAAACACATTAATTATAGGAGAATGACATGCCTTTGAAGTTTTGTTCAAAAGATTACATCTACAATGTTGACATATTTTGCATCTTTATTCAACATTTAACATTTATTAGCAAACCTCTTCATAATGCCTGCTGACGAACGCTTATTTAATAATGAAGCAATATCTGATAAACATACTCATAAACAGCAGATTTACAAGCAATCTCCATGCTAACATCTTCAACATGCATCGTAAATGTCTTTATTAACACTTTGTGTAAACGTTTTAATAGGGATATTAGCAAACAAACGAAAAACACACTTACAAACAAGTCACCCACATCATAGACTTATTTGGTGTAGCTACATGTGTACTATTTATGTGACGTATTTGAATATGTATTTATTATGAAACGCGCTGTTTGAAAGATGTGAGGTTTATTGTGTGTAAAGTGATGAAGGAGTGTGTTTCTCTGCAGTCGGTGGCTGATCGTGAAGTTTTTCTTCCAAACGACGAGATCTGGCTGTATGACTTACAGAGTGGACTGTTGTGATAGTGTGTGTGTATGTGTGTGTGTGTGTGCGTGTGCGTGTGTGTGAGTGAGAGAGAGAGAGAGAGAGTGAGTGAGAGTGTGTGTGTGTGTGTGTGTGTGTGTGTGTGTGTGTGTGTGTGTGTGTGTGTGTGTGTGTGTGTGTGTGTGTGTGTGTGTGTGTGTGTGTGTGTTGGTTTTGGTGGATTACAAGGACATTTCACCAGTTTACATACCAACATTATAAGGACATTTGGGATTATGGGGACAGAGGACATGTCCTCGTAATTCAAGCAATGTAGATTCATCTATTTGAGCCTCAGGAACAATCTCCTGCTTTTTTTGTGAATGTCCTTATAAGTGGGTGAACCAGTTTTCTGGTGTTTTCGAGTGTGTGGCATTCTGCCTCTATCGGCAGGATCTGTTACTGATGATTTATACACATTACGAACTAAATGGGCGGAGACTCCTCGGAAAACGCGGGCTGCCTTTTGATTGGCTAATCACGCTCATGCGCTGTGGAGGCGGGGTCTTTCCGGAAGCACGCAATCTCAAAATGGAGGAGTGATACAGCAACGGCCATTTAGGTAAGTAAATAAAGTTTAAAGAGTTATATATTAATTCATACAAATTAGTCTTGTCTATATGGCTTATTTTCTGTGGATTGTATTCTCCTGGCAGTCGTTAAAATATATATTCACGCAGTCATAATCCGTATATGCGAAATAGGAAGCTCGAAGATAGGACGCGATTGAATAATACATGTAACGTTAACGTTATGTAACGAATTAACGTTGCTTATGACAGATTAGCAATATTAAACGTATGTCGGAAGTTTTGGAAGAACTGTCAGACATAAAGACACTAAATGCCTTGAATTCGCGTTGTGACTGAGAGCAATAATCATATTGTTTACTGAAATGGCTTCATTGGTAAAAAAAAAAAAGACAGTAAAGAGAATGATGTATACGTTACGTATGATTTCAATTTAGATAATCAATGCGTTTGAAAAGCTAATATGCTAATAATAGACATAACACAGGACATGCACGCGATTCATATGCATTCACAAGGGCAAAATGAACATTTATATGACATAAATTAATATAATCTGCATGTAACACGTTCTGCATTTTGCAAATATTTAATTTGTCATCTTTAGATTAAATGGCCACGGAGTTATTATGATAATGCTAATTTTCCCTGAGAGAAGCTTTGGGGAATATATTTTATAGCTATACTTTAATATGGATTATATGTTAATTATTAATTATTATTATTATTATTAGTACTTATTTATACTTAATTTTTACTTCTTTACTTGATGTCAATTAACTGTAACAGAGGTCAGCTCAGACAGTTTTTTTTAAGAGTATAGTAATTAGAATTAATAATACATTAATATTATATTGACTGTTACAATGCAGATGAGACTGTCCAATTTACAGTAACATATTAAGATAGTTAAATGTTTTAAGGTCTGAATAGCAGAATAAAACTAAAATGACTAAAGCATCTCTTCTTGATCTTCTGCATAATTAACACATCCTTATTGATTTAAAAAAAATAATGAAATATAAAATTAGAGGTACAGATGTAATGCAACATTATCTAAACCATCATGTAATGAATTGTGCTGACTTTATCTCATGTCAACCTCACTGTACAATACAGTTTTTCATAGAGGTGTTCAGATGCTGTTTACGTAAAATGATTATGTACACAGTGCTTTGTTTTCCCAGAGTGTGTTTTAAGTGAACTGCACTAAAATCCTGGAGTAAACTGTACTACCTCCTGAGGTAGTCCGAGTGTGTTTGGACTTTTGGGCTTTCTTGTAAAATTCAACTGAGTTGATATCATACACCCTGAAAAGAAGCGATTCTGTGTATACTGTATGGATGTTGCAGCATATTACAGATGCATATATTTGGAAATGTTCTGTGTTTTTAAAGTAACATATGTTAATTTCTGCAGATAGATGAAATGGAGAACGGTTCAAGGCTTCACAGGCTTAAACCTGTATGTGATGCAGAGAGACACATAAAATCAAGAACTGACCTTGAGCAGCAGTTCATTAACAAGTTCAAAGGTACGGTACTCCTGCACTGACTGCCTTGTACTGTTTTGTAATGTCTCATAATCATGTACTTGTCATCATCACTGTAGGCTGGTCCCTGGACCGTTCAATCTCACTGGTGTGATTCAAAAGTTATGTAGATGACATTATAAACTACTATATTCAAATCTGCTCTCCTGCCTTTGACTGGCACTCAGCCAAAGACAGACTTGCACAAAACTTGTCATAAAATATTAACTGTTCTATGCTTTCAACAACATATTGTTTATGTTCAGACATTAAAATAACCATATATAGTAACAAAAAATATTTATACACACGGATGCCTGTGGAAACGCCAGTAATAATCAAAATAAACCTCAAACATAATCTGATTATACATTTTATTCATGGCAAACATGCAATGTGTAGTTAACCATAAAGTTGACTTATTCTTCTCTCAGTTCACCAGCTGTCACAGAAACAGAGGAATCTATGTGTAAATCTGACAAACTCCTGACTCCCTGACTGTTAGAGCTTAAACAACCGTGGCAGCATCTCTATGATGATCATCTCTATGATGATTTTAGATGTAGTAGAAACACAAGATTGAATTGTAACTCACACATTCTCAAAAAATTGTTGCAAATGCAACTATTTTGGTCGCAGTCTAGAGCCCTGTGTAACTTTTATCGCACTAGCGATTAATAAATAAAATGGCATGCTGCTTGCAGACGAACATTGTAGCCATATCTACTTCTCTCTGTTTATGGATGTGGAGAATCACACAGGTACCAACAAATTGAAAATAGACCCACTATAGGCTCACCGTACTGATTCAGTACAAACAATGAAGACAAAAAAAAAGTTAGTTACACCATATGTGAACCTGAAAACACACTACATTGCAAGGACAGAATGGTTTGTCAGGACACTGTAGTGTGTTAATGATTAGTGAATAGTAGACCTATAACTGTCATAAAGTCCTGCTAAACCACTCTGTCCTTTCAATACAGTCACAGTGTGTCGTCATTGACATCAATAAGGTTTGGTCATTGTAGCTTTGCATGGTTAAATTCTGTACCAGAAAAGGCAGAACCAGATGTCAGGCGTAAAACAACACTTTAATGCAGTACCTCATATTTTAACTGATGTTATAAAGGTTAGTGCTGGGTGGTATAACCAACAATCTGTGTCACAGTGCTTTCTAAGATTCTGCTGCTTTCACAGCATATAACAGGATTAGTTTCCTTATTTAGCTTGAGCAAATATTCTACACCAATATTTACGTACATTTATTGTCTCTTTTACAGATGAAGGCAGATGCCGTTACTGAAATGTCAAGACTCTTTCCAGAAGTTCAGAACAGGTATTGTGTCATTTTCATTGAGTTTGCTTACTTTATATATGCAAAATAGAAAATTAACGTAGAGACTTGTGGTAGAGTTACACGCTGTTAATCAGAAAACACACTACATTGCAAGGACAGAATGGTTTGTCAGGACACTGTATTGAAACCATAGTCATTGTAGTTACACCATATGTGAACCTGAAAACACACTACATTGCAAGGACAGAATGGTTTGTCAGGACACTGTAGTGTGTTAATGATTAGTGAATAGTAGACATATAACTGTCATAAAATCCTGCTAAACCACTCTGTCCTTTCAATACAGTCACAGTGTGTTGTCAGTGACATCAATAAGGTTTGGTCATTGTAGCTTTGCATGGTTAAATTCTGTACCAGAAAAGGCAGAACCAGATGTCAGGCATAAAAACAAAACTTTAATGCAGTACAAGGGGGCCGGCCGATTATCGGTGCCGATATTAAGCATTTTTACGATTATCGATATCGGCCATTTTCAAAACAGATTTGCCGATAATTTTTTTTCATTTATTTTTTCATTTTATTTTTTTTATGCAAACAAACATACTATTTACAGGTGACATTATTTATTGGTGAATAAATAATACAGGTGAAATTATTTAATTTTTAAATGCACTATTTGGCTCGATGCAGCCTGTCTGAGCTCAACACTCCCACCGCTCATCTGATATGTAGAGAGTCACGAGTCCGACCAATCAACGCGGAAAACTGAAGGCAGTCTCACACCGAAAGCATTGGTTAACTGGAGCTGCCTCAGTGATCCGCATCAGTTGTCTCTCAAAGGTACAATACGATTGCAATAAATCACAATCCACTACACTGAAGTTGCAAAACACCTCAATATAACCTATGATGTCCGCGATGCGGAAAATGCGGGCGGAATCGCGGAATGCAGTCATATAATGGAATTTACCGTATAACGCGGAATGTCATGGAATTTGTCAAAGTTTGGATGAATTAATCAAAAGTAGGTCAGTACACTTAAATCGACTCGCGCTATGGACTAGTATCTATAAATATTAAGCCTTATTAAGAAACTTAAAAGGTCCTCGTGGCAACCTGTCAAAATATAAGTTCGGTTTAGCCGAATATATTACTGTGGTGCAGTAGAATATACGTAATACAACTACAACAATTATTACAACTTTTGTTGAGAATAATCACACAATACGCTAAATACGTTTACTTTAAGTTTACAAAATGTTTACAGAATGCTTCTGGGTGATCCCTGCACTTATGTTATTATTAATATTACTGTTTATTTAATGTTGTTGTTATTAACAGTTTTCAGAATTAAAGACATGTTTAAAAGCATTTAAAGAACGTTTTTTGACAGAGCTCTTGTTATTATTAATTTTGGCATTCATTTTTACACCAGACACATATATCGGTTCAAAATATCGGTTATCGGTCTACTTGATCTGTAATAATCGGTATCGGCATCGGCCCTGAAAAACACATATCGGTCGACCCCTATGCTGTACCTCATATTTTAACTGATGTTATAAAGGTTAGTGCTGGGTGGTATAACCAACAATCTGTGTCACAGTGCTTTCTAAGATTCTGCTGCTTTCACAGCATATCACAGGATTATTTTACTTATTTAGCTTGAGCAAATATTCTACTCCAGTATTTACATACATTTATTCTCTCTTTTACAGATGAAGGCAGATGCCGTTACTGAAATGTCAAGACTCTTACCAGAAGTTCAGAACAGGTATTGTGTCATTTTCAATGAGCCAGCCTGTGGGATCTAACTTTTTGTTGTTTTAAATTGCACGTACGTGAGAGAGAGAGCCTATGAAAGCACCAATAATCAAAATAATATACTTTCAAACATAATATACTTATTATACATAATAATATACTTTCAAACATAATGTTAAACTAATATGTTGAATAGAGATCGACCGATATATCGGTTTACCGATATTTTTCCTGATATTTAAGCATTTTACCATAATCGGTTATCGGTTTTGTAAAAAAAAAATATCGGTATTTTTTTTTTTTTTTTACATACATAATTATACAGAGTATAACCAGCAGTGAAATTTTGACCTACATTTGACCCATCCAAGTACACACACACCTGGAGCAGTGTTCACTCAGGAGAAGCTCCAGCACGTCCACCGCATGTAACTTTATACAAGATTCACTCGTTTGAAACACGCTGAATTATATTAACATTTACTATAGAACCATTATTTCGCCAATAAACATCTAAATAAATACATCTCTATCGAAATTAATTGTTTATTTTCTCCACAAGCAATCGCAGTTTGAGTATAGTTCTGTGTAAATAGATAAACCGCTGTCAGCAGTTTTCATAATTTAGAATGACAAAAACATTTGAATAATTCTGATAAAACAGTTAAGAAATACAATAAAATACGATGTTTTGTTTGTTATAGCTTATTTCAATATTCCAGAGAATATTATTCAGTGAATTAACATTATCCAGTGCATTATTATTATTCACTCTTTAGCCTATTAAACAGCGTATAAACCTAAAACTGTAGTTTAAAATGAAGTTGATATTTTGTTTGAGTTTTCCTTGCTTTCCTTAGGTTTTAAATAACCTGTAAGCGCCGTGCGCGTTTTACTTTGACTTTAATATCAGCAGCAATTCGGCGTCAAGCAGTGTTTAAAATAAAAAACAGCAAATACTGTGGAACCAAATAAATGAGAAACGAATGTTTTTTTTTTAACATTATCACTTAGATCAGGGGTAATAGATCGTATTCACCTCTCTACGTATTCTGTGTTTATGAGGAGAAATACGGTTCTCATGGCGCTGTGAATACAGACTGAACGGCGGCTCAAAGCCGCTGTGTGAACATATGATACACAAACTACTGCTCTCGCTGGATAAAAGAAGCCAGCGTCACACTAGTACACACAAGTTTGGATGGGCAAGTTTTGTAATCAAGGTAAAGCTGATTACAGTGACATGATCGTGCATTAGGCGCGCGTTATGTCCGTTATAAATGACGCGCAAACGAACCGTGTATGTGCGCTCTCGAACGTGTCATATTTCTGCTTGAATACAGCTCAGTATATAGTTGAATACAGCGACGTGAATAGTGAATAATAATAAAATACTATTTTATTTATCATTATTAAATGAATGCAACATAAAGATACATCACAACAAGCCTTTTTAATAATTTATTTAATGTGTATTTTATAATTTATATACTTTTCACTTGGTAGATCTCGGTGAGTTTTCTCCTTGACTTAGATTAATGTCAGACTTGAAAGTCAACATTAAAACGGGCGCTTTTACATTTCGTTTCGAAACTCTTCCACATCGTTTTGTCTGTGTCACCTCACTATTCTTGTCAGTCATCTCTCTTCACATGATAAATTAAATCTGATCTGTCATGTAGAGGTCTGCGCGGGACTGTTTTAGGTTGTATTCCACACACACCCGCTCCAGCGAAATATTCTGTTTGTTCACATTTCTGCTTAAAGAAAGAAAGCTAGGCTAACAAATACAAGTTTAGTCTGCACAAAAGTGTATTTATTTTATTCGTCTTGTCAAGAGTCTTGAATTTATTGAATGATAAATGTCAATAACATTTTGCTGCCAACACGGAATAAAGTTTCACAGAGAGGAAAAAAATCCTTATTATAAAATCCTTATTATAATTTGTTTTGTCAGGATATAATTTGTTTATGCTAACATTCAGCCTACAACACAATAGGAAAAAAATTTAGGTTTAGCCTAATAGCTATTTTATTAGTCTTGTCAAAACAATAAATTCATTTAACATCTTGCTGTTAACACAGTGAAAAGTGCAGCAGAGAAAAAATAAATTCGACACAGTCTGTCATTTAAAATGATAGGATAAGCATAACACAAAAAAAGGAAAGAGAATTGCACGTCCTTCAAGGACAGCAGAGTAAGAAATCTGGTCGGGACAGCTGCGGCAATGCAGACCTAGACTGCTGTGATGCAAGACTCGTTCGTTCGTGCATTGCATTTAGCAGCCGCGTTCAGTTTTAATTTTAGTGTCCTCTATCTGAACAAATTTATTTTTATTACAATAAAAACAATCTAAAGGACGGTGGGGGACGGTGCCACGGTGAGCAAGTGATGTAACAGTGTTGCGGCTTAACACCAGAATAACCGTCGTGCGGCAAGCCTATATTTATTTACTTTATAACAGTAAATAAATATCGGTTCTGAATATCGGTTATCGGTACATAAATGTATAAATTATCGGTATCGGTTATAAAAAATCAATATCGGTCGATCACTAATGTTGAATATAAAAATATTTAAAACATCTAGTTCTTATATATTCGCATACAACAGTCATACATCGCTATTAGTACTGCGCCACCTGACAAGTTTGCCGCATCGACGCACGGATGTTATATCAGTCTAAAAGATCTGCAAAATCAGTCAACGGTGAAAATCAAAAGTATATTTATTTTAAAAAACAACAGTGTAACACTAAATATTGGACATAAACGAAGACGTTAAATAAAAGTATTTAAAACAGGTAAGTTCATATATTTTGAGTAGTAAAGTTAAATAAACAAACAGCCCTGTGTTAGACTGATTTATTATCTGCAATTTTTTATGATGATGATGTAGAATATGCATTCATATTTTTTAACGATGCAGTATATTCGTTTTTGTCTTATAATTAATATAACCCATACTGTACGTGTAAGGCATTATCACAAGGGCTATTTATCCCGATTAAAATGCGTGCAAACATGACTGATTTTATACAGCAGTTATAAAAAGTTAATAAAGCCTCAGCAGAACTGTTGTGCATCGCCAATCAAAGCACGGTGCTGTTTTGTTTCTGAATGAATCGCATGAATGAATGTCCTGTCAAACTGCTCTGTCCTTTCAATGCAGTGTTTTGACATCAATAAGGCTTGAATGTTTAAACTGACAGGGCTTAAAATCACTTGCAAATGATAAACACTCTCTCTATCATGGTTAAGCTTCGCAATTAATCTGCAAATCACATGCATTCTGAACTGTGGGTCATGGTCCGTACAGATCACAAATCAACTACGATCTCTCTGGGCATTGTGCCTGTTGTGCACATCACAGTGTAGATGCTAAAACGATATATCCTGCATTCCCCTATTTTACAACCCATAAAAATGGTTGAGATCAAAATACAATTTACATTACTTTAAGCTTAATCTTACTTAAAAGTTTAATATGGCAGAAATTAAGAATTTAAGAAAAATAACAATTTTTATCTCATAGTACAACCGTAAAATTTCAATACTAATGTTTAAGTAATTTTTTTTTAGTTTACAGACATTAAAATATGAAACATGTCCATAAAAACTCGAAACAGCTCACTCCAGTGAACCGCTGCGAGTGATGTTAAACTCAGCATGGGGTTTACACAAGTGTCAACCTCCCAGTCTCTCTTGAAACCAACACGGAAGTGACTGCAATTCATCGACTGGCCGCTAAAGACTGGCTCAAAAAGGGAGTCAGTCCCATAGACCTCCCATGTTAAAACAAACTACCATGTTACAACATGTTCACTCCCGTGCTTCAAAACGCACAATGTATGTTTTAAATCGCAGACTTAATAGTAATTCATGATATTACACAGCGCCTAAAAGTAGCTAGTAGCTAGCTTTGATATATGATGTTGTAGGCTACATCGTGCAGCCCTAGACTGAAATGTGTGTGTGTGTCATTGAAACACAAATTTAGCTGTAGTCAAGTGACTTTGTGCGACTCACCTTATCCCACTCTGCAATCCACATGTGGGTTGCGACCCACAGTTTGAAAACCCTTGATTTAGCAGATGCTTTAATCCAAAACAACGTACAAAACAATAGAAGCAGAGTGCTAAAACAATAACGATAATTATAGCATTATTATTTTTCTCTATAAAATATAATAAAAGTTGATTATATGTTCAATATAATGTGTATGCAATATGCAAAGAAAAAAAATGATGCATCAATACACTGGTTTTCTGTTCAATTTAGCTGTATTGTAGCTATATCTACTTCTCTGTTTATGGCAGACGCGATTTCTTTAAGACTGCAAGGGAAGCTCAGCTTCCCCTATAATTGTCAAGAAATGAATGGTCAAATATATGTACTATTATGTTAACATTTTATTGACTAAAAATGCGTTAAACACGTTCATCTCGAACGAAAACAATTTCGTTCAGAATCAGCTACTTAGGTCGGCTGACTCGATTTCCTTCTCCTTCATTCCCGTAGCGTACAGTGCATTACTCTGTTGAAGCCCAGCGTCCATTGACTTCAATGGGGCTGCTTTAAACAGTTTTTTTCAGTACTTAGAAACAAGACGGTCATTGGATAATGCTGCGATTATGTCCCGCCCACGGACGCTCAGCGTCTCTGGGATGAATGGAGGAGTGGGCTGGCCCGGACTCCGAGCGTCTGCGTGATGATTGGAGGGTCTGTCGAAAGACTGCATCTACTTTTGATTGACAGCGATTTTGTACTATAAAAGTCACTGACACTGAAGCTATTCGAGCTCAGTCCCATCGCGGAAGTGTAGTCGAAAGACAAACTGCTGCAACCTATTTCTTGGTATTTGCTTGGTGAAATTGCTAGCCAATTTTCATCATACATTTCACCCAGATTCCTTGTTTCAGTTCAACCTAATTCCCATATTTCGAGTTTAATATCTTTTTTTAGATCGTTTGTTCATTCATTCATTCATTCATACATACAGTAGGCTAGAAAATTTTCTTGAAAAGGAATGTTGGGCAGAATTTAGGTATAAATAAATGGTAAATTTTTATGATGTTGGCCAAAAATGAGCTTCCCCTCTTTGAAAGACCAGCAGCCGCCACTGGTTTATGGATATGGAGAATCACACAGTTACTGGGCAGGATAGACCTGACAAATTGAAAACAGTCCCACTTTTTAATGTACTGATTCATATTAAGATGAAAAAAAAGTTTGGAAGATTGATTGATGATGTACTCACTCATAAAATGCATTGTTAATTTTGAACAAAACAGTTGCACACTTGCAGCTGAGGTGTTGTAAAATCATTTGGGCCTAAATGTTGTGTGCATCCTTATGTGAGTTGGTATTTGACTATCCAGCTGTGTTCATTTTACATCTCAACCATAGAAAGTGAAAATAGAAACTTAATAGACAGTCAAGAGTCATGTTAAAGATGTAATTTCAATTTGTGGCCACAAGCAGACTTACAGTGTCTAGATTTGTTCTTCGAGTTTCTTTAGCTTGAGCAAATATTCTACACCAATATTTACGTACATTTATTCTCTCTTTTAAAGATGAAGGCAGATGCCGTTACTGAAATGTCAAGACTCTTACCAGAAGTTCAGAACAGGTATTGTGTCATTTTCAATGAGTGTGCTTACTTTATATCTGCAAAATAGAAAATTTACATAGAGACTTGTGGTAGAGTTACACGCTGTTAATCAGAAAACACCCTGCATTGCAAGGACAGAATGGTTTGTCAGGACACTGTATTGAAACCATAGTCATTGTAGTTACACCATATGTGAACCTGAGAACACACTACATTGCAAGGACAGAATGGTTTGCCAAATATTGGATATTGGATAAATATTAGTTTAAGAACTAAATATTGGACATAAATGAAGACGTTAAATAAAAGTATTTAAAACAGATAAGTTCATATATTTGGAGTAAAGTTAAATTAAACAGACACATCAGTCATACAGCGCTCTGGACCGTGCTCCCCATGACGAGCCCTGTATTAGACTGATTTATTATCTGCAAATTTTTATGATGATGATGTAGAATATGCATTAATATTTTTTAACGATGCAGTATCAGCATGTTTATGCATACAGCTGTTCAAGAAAAGATGTCTCTTACTCTTGACATAATTTGTAAATATAGGTTTATTACCTTGCAGTTCAATTTTGTTGTGGGCTTAGTTTTATAGTCTGTTTTTAAAACATTTCCAATGAAGAGAAGAAGCCTACTCCTCATTTGCGCCTGTATGTTGAGCGGTGAAATAGTGGGGCAATTTGATACTAAAAGCTGAATAATAACAGGCCTAATAATCAGGGCTGCACTCGACTAAGAATTTATCTGGTCGACTAGTAGTCGTTCATTTGAAGCATTAGTCGACTATTCACACGTTTATTAATAAACCATTTAAATAATAATAATGAGCCTTTAATTGCCTACGTAGCTTAATAAGTGCTCAAGCACACGCACAAAGCTTGCCACAGCACCAGCAGAAGTAATGAATGTGTCAGGGAAAAACAGTATGGAGGCTGTGTTAACATTTTAATAATTTGATAAACTAGTGCTTTTTTTGTTTTCGGTTTAAGAGATGAACTCGGCAACACTGACTCATCATCTCCATGGTATTGATGCACCTATATGCATGTTTCATACGGATTACATAATCTGAGAATATTTGTATTTCATTTGAATTAGTTTATTTGAAAGTAGACACTTCACTCTCTATATATATATTTATTGATGTCTTTAAGGCAAAGATATACATGCAGTTTCATGTTCAAGTTCACAGAGACCGAGACGGCTGTAAGCGCATCCTGTTTGCTTTATTTACAAAAGCACAATGTTTCGTTGTCATTATGAGTGCACACAAATTTAAACGTAGAGTCTTTACATATTTTAAATATGTATTAATTTTATCTGTATGAGCAAAAATTGCGAATGTTTAAAGAGCAAGTGAGCGCACCGGCGCCTCAATCTGTCCTGCAGTGAGCGCTGCTGTCCACTCCACACAAACACTTCCATAGCGCACATTTCTCTGGGTTAACATTAGATTGAGCGGCCATGTAAAGTTGCTAATACGTACATATTTCAGATGATAAGCCATATTTGTGGTGTAATTATGATAATTATTGTAGTGAAACCAATGGCTACACCATATGTGTAGCATATGTATGACAAATGCACTTCATTATGTAAGTGAATGCTGCTTTATATAAGCTTTAAAAAAGTCCTTACAATTCTTTGACTATGGTGAACAAACTGGTGATCTGCAGTTTGGTTTTGTTTTAAGGGGTCATGAACTGCCTTTGTTTTGTGTTTTTTATCTGTTCTCTGAGCTCCACTTAAAATGTTAAGAAGATTTTTACATTAAAAAACATAATTTTGAAGTAATAGGCTGTTTTCTGTCCTGTTTCTGACCCCCGTCATCAAACCGCTCTGTTTGAACAGGCGTGGTGAATTGTGGACTCCGAAGTAAACACCCACTGCTATGATTGGCCAATAGTTGTGTATGTACAGTCTACATCCTCCATAGATGGACGATGCTGTGATTTTAGGGCAAAAACAAATAAATATTTAGTACATATCAAACAATCTGTAATAACAGACAAAGCAATAGTGATCACGTAATAAAAGCAGTTACTCACTCTTGTGTGACATTACTGTCAGATCCAATATAGTCGTACAGCGTCGTCTTTAAGTTTCAGGTCTTCCGAAAAATCCTGTGCCGAATTGTGCCTCGCTTGTAAATTAATCCACGGTAAAATGAAGATTAATTTCAGAAAAAATGTGCGATTTAATTATTTTTTTTAGCAATTGACAACACTCACTGATAAGTGATTTTATGCACTTTCTGATACAGTCTCAAAGTATTGTATCAAACTAAGGTTATTCAAATAAAGGAATATTTCCAACTCTGTGTTAATATTAAAAAATGTCTGTTTTTTTTCTTATTGAATCATATACTCAAGGTTTGAATGCAGTGATTGGATAGCATAGCATAGACGAAAATGGGAGATTAATCAAAATGAACATGCTGCAGAAATAACTTAAAAGAGTTGTAAAACTTGAGCAGTGTGCAGATCCGTGTTTGTCTTATGACTGTAATGACACCAGCAGCGCTTATTAAATTAGGAGCTAAGAGCACTGTTTAAAGAAACCGTGACAGATAGTTGATCAAAATAAACTTAATTAGATAAAGTCAACATGTTCATGGTTATTTCGAAGACAAACACCGATGTTATGTCAAAGTCCTTTCTGAAATGTAGCTGTTAGGGCTGCACAGTATTTAAGAAAACAACAACAACAAAAAACTGACATGCAATATATTTTTTTCTGCCATATGAGAAATGGCAATGGTAAACTGTCTTTTTTAAGGCTGAACGGTTTGGGAAAACTTGAGAAATGTGGGTGTTTACGCTTGTGTTAACTCTTTATAAGAACCAACTCAAACCTCTTTCAGTAGCTCTTTTCATTGACCACAATCCTACTATTTTTTGACCAATTAATTATAAAAAAAAATAAACTAAAAACAAATATTATTTTACTGTAAATTTAAATATAATAACAAAAATGGTATAGTAAGACCGTAAAATTGCAATACTAATTTCTACTATTTACGTCTTAATTTTTACCACAAGCTTTTATTTTGACGGTTTTCAGAGTGAGGCACAACAGTTTTTCCGTATAAGCAGACAACCCATAATCCTTTGTTTCTCTGTGTGACTTTTATTGTAAGGCCTTTTTAAAACCTCTAAACTATCAGACTTTCAGATTTCTTATAGACAATGACATATCTATAGCAGTTTGCTTTATACAATGCTACTGAATGCATGTAGAGCAGTTCACAGTATTTTGCTTTCTTGTTTATAGTAACTGGACGTGTTGAACATCGTGAGGAGAGAAGAATAATGAAACATTTCTACACAGCCAAAGGACATATGGCCACTAAAGAGCGAAAAAGCTGAAGAGCCTGTGCTAAAAACATTCAGTGAAAACATAAGGGGTTAACACTTTACAATACTGTTCCATCATTAATGAATAACTACACGAGAAAACATGAGTAACGCAAGATTAGCACTCTAGTAACTAACAAGAAACTCTGATTAATGAATTAGTAAGTGATAGTGCATAGTCAAATGTTTTGCATACCTCCCCACGAACTACTGCATAAATATAATTAATATGAAAACATAGTGTATAATTAATTCTAAAGTGAAGGTCATGGCAATCCACTAGTAATGACTCAAGTATTACCAAATTCTTCAGAAAGAATTATTAATTATTTGGATCAGTATTCTAAAGTGAAGATCGTGATAACTCCCTAGTAATTACTGACGTTATTGTAAACTTTTGAAGTTTTTGTAAGTTTCTGGTTAGTAATTAATTTTGCTAACACTTAAATCATTACTAGTGGGTTGCCGTTATCTTCACTTTAGAATACTGATCCAAATAATGAGTCATTTATTCAGAAGGATGTAGTAACACATCAGTCATTACTATCCAAAACCTTAAATATATCTCAAAAGCTTACAACGACGTCAGTCAATATTAGAGTTATTATGCTTTTCACTTTAGAAAACTGATCCAAGTAGTTAATAGTTTCTTTAGAAATATAGTGGATTATCATGATCTTCACTTTATAATTAAATATACATTATGCATAATTCACATTAATTGTGAACCTGTATACAGTAGTTCTTACTAGTTCTCCAGGAGATATAAAAATAAAAAGTTATTTATTAGCTAGTGAACTATCAGTTTTAACCGAGTGCTATTACTTGCTAAATTGTTAATCAGTTTCTTGGTAGTTAATAGTAGTTAGTAGAATGTTAATAGTGCTTTAGTCATTTGTTAGACAGAGGTCTGAAAGTTACACCTTCTAACCACTACGCTGTCAGTATTTACTGAATGCAGCTATAAAAATGTGTTTTTCCAGCTTAGTTCTCAAAGATTGTTGCACTTTATAATGATGATATTTCAACTCTTGTTGTAAATATTTTTGTAATACTTTTTACTGGATTTAAAAGTTGAAATGAATTGATCCTTGCTGCTGTTGTAGCTAACATACACTTCTTCACTGAACTAGGTTTGAATTAAATGTTCATTTTCTGTAGTTGACGAAGCTGCTTTCTACGAGCAGTCTGTAATTTTTGTAAAGGCCGGGACACACCAAACTGACTTCAAAGAACTATCAGCGATGAAAGCCGACAGTGTTGTCGCCTCGCGGTGTCGTACCAAAACTCTGTGCTTGAACACCACACAGACTACAGCCCTCTGCAAACTAACACGTGTGATCTGTGCCTGCGTGAGAGGAGTTAGCTGTCTATATCAGCAGCTATCAATAGTATATATTCTTTATTCAAAATGAGATCCCGGATATACGAGATAAACGGATATACTAAATGTAAATAAAATACTGCTTGCTTACTATTTTGAATATCAGTTGTATTGATAACTTCATTTTAAGCGACTTTCATGTTGTTATGAAAATATTCACATATTAAAATGCTTGGGTAAGATCACGTAACATCAGAACAGTCTTCTGTCTGTGCTGCCTTCATTTACTTACTCGTTTTCATCACTTTGGCTGTAATTCTGGAGCACTGACTCGTTTGCTGAACTGAGCACCGATCAGAGTTCTCACTCGCGCCGACGTGAAGAACACGCCAAACAAACTACACTAGCGCGACAGATGCTCACCGACCGGTGGCTTGGTGTGTCCCGGCTTAAGGTATGAAATAAAAAACAGGGTTTTTAATTATTATTGTTTTAATCTGGTATGAAGTATCTGCATTGTTTGCAAGACTATCAAAATGTATGTTCACATGGACTGTTTTAAAGCTGTTGTAGTAAATCCATCACTCAGGTGCCTCTTTAATCATGAGGAATTGTTTCTTCCCTGTAATCAGTGTTTGAGTGAGTCTGTTCATTAAAATCTGTCTTCAGCAAGATTCATTGTGAATGTGTTGTTTTATACTGCACTCGAGTGTAACTAAAAGAGACATACATTGTTTTTCTTCTATAGGCATTCAGTAGGTAGTCCTTAAGGCCCTTTCACACTGAGTTTGATTAAGCAGCACAACTATATGATGAGATGACACTCTTGAATTAAGAACCGGTCTCAATGGAGCTATTCACACTGTGTGCGATCATTCGCAGCATGACTAAGCAATTTTTGACAATGTCAAACTTATCTGCAGTCTAAACTGCAAATAAAAGTTTGTGCTATGGCATTAAAGGCATATAAATATACAGTTTGGACTTCAGATATACATTTTAAATAGTTTAATTATATAAAACAATTTGTGTGTGTGTGTGTGTGTGTGTGTGAGTGTGAGTGAGTGAGTGAGTGAGTTAGTTAGTTAGTTAGTTAGTTAGAGGTCTGCTACCCGACCCGAACCCGCGGGTCCCGAAATACTTTCGAGTCGGTTTAATAATAGCTTCGGGTTTGTAGCTAAACCAAAACTATATGCAGAGGCTTCGCTGCTTTCATAGACGCGCGTACAAACAGCACGGAAACTTTTATTAGTAAAATAGCTTCGACAGGCTACTGACTCGCAAGTCACAACATTATATTTATCTGCAATGAGGCGGCAAAATCGCTGTTTTTCAAGTAACTAAGCCTCATTGCTTGTAGAGAGAGACGCGCAGACGCAGGTTCACATGCACGCGCAACATTTATACCCCCTTCTCTCTCGGTCTCTCTCTCTCTCTCGCTAATTCAAATAAACGATTAATGCATGCATTCAAATAAATACAATCTTATTTAAGATCTTATGTCTGATTTAAAGTAGACAGAATGCTAACGAGCCTTAACTGACAAAAAATGACCATAATTTGCACGGTGGAATAATTATCTTATTGTCCATACAAAATTCATAAACTCGGCAGAATGTATGCGACCGCTGCACCTGATGTTCACAAACTTTCATAACTGTTAAATGTTTGTGAAATGGCAGAGCCTTGATAAATCCGTTTCTTTGCACGCAATCGTGAAATGCAGCCTTTTTCCTTTATTTTTAGTTGGCTATTCGCTGTGGGGGGGGGGGGTGATTTCGGGTCGGGTTCGGGCTCTAAATTTAACTGTGCCGCTCGGGTCGGGTCGGGTTGGGTCAGACAATCTCGGGTACGGGCCGGGTTCGGGCTTCAGTTTTGAGCCCGTGCAGACCTCTAGTGTGTGTGTGTGTGTGTGTGTAGAGGCGGACCAAGATAAATGCATGTGCCTGTTGTGTGAACAAATGTGTTGTTCCTGTGTTTGTATTCTCTGATTAGGTTGTTTGTGGTGTGATCTACAGACCATCATTTCCTTGTTAGAATTACTTTATGCGCTCTTGTATTTATTTTGTCCCTATTTTTTTCATACTTTATTTGCAACTCCTAAAATCTAATACAGCACATTTTGTTTGCTGAGTCGAGAATCGTTTAAATCAATCTCAACACCGGTTTGACCATTGCCTTAAAGGGATATTTCACCCAAAAATGACCAATTGTGTCATCATTTATTCACCCTTGTGCTGCTCCAAACCTGTATTAATTTATTTCCTCAGTGATACAAGTAGTTTTGGTTATTATAATTAATTTTCATTGTAGGTTTGGACAACATAAGAGTGAGTGAATTATGAATGTATTTTCATTTTTGGATGAACTGTCCCTTTAAGACTGAAGGCTGAAGACATGTTACATTACATATTCAAAAGTAATTTATTTTATTGTTTACATCTGAGTAGTTTAATTTTCAAGGATGAATGATGGTCATAAATGAATTAACTTTTTTAACCATTAATCTTTTTTTCTCAAACTATGGTTTATCTTTTATTTTATTTTTTATTAAGTTGAAATATGAAATAATCTTATTTGAGCAAAACAATTAACATCTCACATTTTAAATAAACTTCACAAAACATCAAAAGACAACAACGAGTTGAAATAAATTAAATATAACCCATATTTGTGTTGGAGACATCAATAAGCTTAAATTTATCGTGATAAGCAGATGTTTTCTTTTTAATTTATTTATTTTGTTCTTTTTTTATCCATTCGGGTGCTCAGCTTCCCATATCCTTTGATAATTTATCTTTATTTATTCAATTATACAAAAACCTAAGTAATTCTGTAAGATGCTGTTTAAATGATAAATTCATATAATGAATTGATAAACTCATTTTTGTAAGCCCATATTTCACTTTTAAAAAGCTTCTTCAATTGTCTTTTGTAGTATTGTGTGCTCTTATCAAGATCATTTTCACTGTATAGGGTTCTTGATACATGCTACATGATTCTTTGGAAATTAAAACGTTTTCATTGTTGGTTCTTCATTTTTATTTCTGGTTTCTTTGAAGAACTAGTACGTACAGCAAACTAAATAATAAGAAGCTCTTTGTGGAAGGCTCTATGATGTGAGACTGTTTTTCTTATCTATGAAGCTTTATTTATATGAGTGTATACTGGCAGTAAAAAAAATCATCTAAACCATATACTAATGATTATTACATTTGCAGGCCCATATGAATCTGGAGAGCACAGCTGAATATAAAAAAGGTGAGCAGAGGGGAGAAGCTCAGGGGAGAAGAGCTGCTGAGTCACTTTAATGTTTTGGTCGCTTGCATTTTTGATCACCATGTAAGAATAAGGGTGTGGTCTGAAAAGAATCATCAGAAGAACTCATGGGTTTTCCAAGGTATCCTAGAGCACTGTTTGCTAGTGCTGTTTAGTCATAGTCAAAAATAAAATATACAGTCATCCAGTTAAATTAATTTAGCATTAGCATTAACTTTTCAAAGGCTTCTAGGAAGATGCATCTTCACACACTCTATGGTGCATTAGATGCTGCAGAGCTATTATATTTTCATTTGACAACAACCTCTAACTCTCCTTTTCTCCTTTTTCCCACCCCAAACTTCAACATTTCCGGGAGAGATCTATTATTACGGTTACAGAAAATAACCGAGGCAGCACAATGTACACAATGATACTTTGCCAATGAAATTCATAGAAAACTAAATGTAGGCTACTTCCAATAATACCATGTTTCTGCCATTATACACGGTGTAATGGTTGGAAAAAGCAATGGTAATTTCCTGCCAGAAAATTGTCCATCAATTTAACATACATTTACGTCCATATATATATATATATATATATATATGTATATATAGTGTTTTTTTTTTTATTAAGCTCAGATTAGCTTTATTTGTCACAGACAGGCACTCAGGGAACTGTACGGGAACATAAGTGAGCAGGAAACCGCGTACCCAGATGCAGCTTTTATTATCACGGGGGACTTTAATAAAGCCAACTTCAGAACAATAGCTCCAAAATACTTTCAACACGTCACCATCAACACGCGTGGAGATCGTATACTCGACCATTGTTACTCCCCTTTCCGGGATGCATACAAGTCCCTCCCCCGCCCACCTTTTGGCAAATCAGATCACTCCTCCGTTCTGCTTCTGCCTGCTTATAGGCAGAAACTGAAACGTGAAGCACCCGCCCTCAGGACAGTCCAATGCTGGTCGGACCAATCGGACGCTATACTACAGGACTGTTTTGATCACGTAAGAAGGGTGTGGTCTGAAAAGAATCATCAGAAGAACTCATGGGTTTTCCAAGGTATCCTAGAGCACTGTTTGCTAGTGCTGTTTAGTCATAGTCAAAAATAAAATATACAGTCTTCCAGTTAAATTAATTTAGCATTAGCATTAACTTTTCAAAGGCTTCTAGGAAGATGCATCTTCACACACTCTATGGTGCATTAGATGCTGCAGAGCTATTATATTTTCATTTGACAACAACCTCTAACTCTCCTTTTCTCCTTTTTCCCACCCCAGACTTCAACATTTCCGGGAGAGATCTATTATTATGGTTACAGAAAATAACCGAGGCAGCACAATGAACACAATGATACTTTGCCAATGAAATTCATAGAAAACTAAATGTAGGCTACTTCCAATAATACCATGTTTCTGCCATTATACACGGTGTAATGGTTGGAAAAAGCAATGGTAATTTCCTGCCAGAAAATTGTCCATTAATTTAACATACATTTACGTCCATATACATTATATATATATATATATATATATAGTGTTTTTTTTTTATTAAGCTCAGATTAGCTTTATTTGTCACAGACAGGCACTCAGGGAACTGTACGGGAACATAAGTGAGCAGGAAACCGCGTACCCAGATGCAGCTTTTATTATCACGGGGGACTTTAATAAAGCCAACTTCAGAACAATAGCTCCAAAATACTTTCAACACGTCACCATCAACACGCGTGGAGATCGTATACTCGACCATTGTTACTCCCCTTTCCGGGACGCATACAAGTCCCTCCCCCGCCCACCTTTCGGCAAATCAGATCACTCCTCCGTTCTGCTTCTGCCTGCTTATAGGCATAAACTGAAATGTGAAGCACCCGCCCTCAGGACAGTCCAATGCTGGTCGAACCAATCGGACGCTATACTACAGGACTGTTTTGATCACGTGGACTGGGACATGTTCCGGGCAGCGTCTGATGACGACATAGAGGCGTATTCAGATACGGTCACTTGTTTCATCAGGAAGTGTATAGAGGACGTTGTACCGACAAAAACAATCCGTATCTATCCCAACCAAAAACCATGGATTAACAGCGATGTTCGATCAGCCTTGTCAGCGCGGACATCTGCCTTTAAATCCGGAAACACTGACGATCGGAAACAATCTCAGGAGATCCATCAAAGTAGCCAAACGACAATACAAAAACAAAGTTGAAGAACATTTCAACAACAACAACCCAAGAAGCATGTGGCAGGGCATCAACAACATCACAGGCTTTAAAGGGAATAAACCAGCTACTGTGAACATTGCGCCTCTCTACCGGACGAGCTCAACACCTTTTATGCTCGTTTCGAGGCTGATAACACCGCAAACACAGAGAGCGCTCACACAACTGCTGCAGAAAAGGTCAGACCACTCTCCCTTTCTGTCGTGGATGTAACCCGATCCTACAAACGGGTGAACATCCGCAAAGCCGTAGGCCCTGATGGCATACCAGGCCGTGTGCTCAAAGCATGCGCTTTCCAGCTAGCCGGGGTTTTTACAGACATTTTCAATCTGTCCCTCTCTCTGTCTGTGGTTCCCTCATGCTTCAAAAAATCCACCATTGTGCCCATACCAAAGAAAAATAAAATCACATGCTTGAATGACTGGAGGCCCGTTGCTCTGACCCCCATCTTCAGCAAGTGTTTTGAGAAGCTCGTCAGAGAACACATCTGCTCTGTGCTGCCTGCTACACTGGACCCCCTACAATTTGCATACCGCAGTAACCGTTCCACAGACAATGCTATTGCCTTCACCCTGCACACTGCTCTCTCCCACCTGGAAAATAAGAACACCTATGTGAGGATGCTGTCCGTGGATTATAGTTCGGCATTTAACACCATAGTGCCTGTCACACTGGTTGCAAAGCTCCAGACTCTGGGACTGAACAGATCTCTGTGTAGCTGGATCCTGGACTTCCTGACAGGCAGAAGTCAGGTGGTCAGAATGGGCAACAACACCTCATCTCCCCTGATCCTCAACACTGGTGCTCCTCAGGGCTGCGTCCTCAGCCCACTCCTGTACTCCCTGTACACACACGACTGTACAGCAACACACAGCTCCAACGTCATTGCCAAATTTGCAGATGACACAACGGTGATAGGCCTGATCACCGACAACGATGAGACGGCCTACAGAGAGGAGGTGAGTACCCTGACAAAATGGTGTCAGGAGAACCACCTCTCACTCAACATCGACAAGACCAAGGAGCTGGTGGCGGATTACAGGAGACAGAGCAAAGAACACACACCCATCACCATCGACAAGACACCTGTGGAGCGGGTAAACTGCTTTAAGTTCCTCGGCGTTCACATCACCGAGGATCTCACATGGTCTGCTCACACAGACGCAGTGCTGAAGAAGGCACATCAGTGCCTCTTCTTCCTGAGAAGGCTGAGGAAGTTTGGAATGAGCCCCAGAATCCTCAGATCCTTCTACACCTGCACTGTGGAGAGCATCCTGACCGGCTGCATCACCGCCTGGTTTGGAAACAGCACCGCTGGCAACCGCAGGGCTCTGCAAAGGGTTGTGCGAACTGCCCGCCACATTGTTGGAGGTGAGCTTCACTCCCTCCAGGACATCTACAGCAGGCGGTGTACAAGGAAAGCCCGGAGGATTATCAAAGACTCCAGCCACCCGTCCCACAGACTGCTCTCTCTGCTGCCCTCAGGGCGACGTTCCCGCAGCATCCGATCCCGCACTAGCCGACTGAGGGATAGCTTTTTCCCTCAGGCTATCAGGCTAATGAACAGTCAGAACTAATTCACCCTACAACACACTCCCACTCACACAATATGCCATGCACTGCACTTTAACACAGTTCAACTGGACTACACGCACACACTGCACTAACACATCTGCTATCACTGGACACCACACAAGCACACCCACGACATTGCATATTGCATAATCTGTTGCACCTTTGCACAACTATCTGTTGCACAACCAATCTACTGTAAATTATAATCTGTTACACCCTCACATATTACTATGCATAGATGTGGACATAATGCAGACGTGTAAATACGGTGTATAATGTGTATTGGTGCATTGGTAACGAAGTATGTCTTTATAGTACACTGTGTGTACTGAGTATATGTATGTGTATTTTGCACATTGTCTTCTGTACAGTCTGTAAATATGTACTGTCCATATGTAAATTGTTGTTTTGATTTTTTGCATTGTCTGGAGCACGCTCGTAAGAATTTCACTCACCAAGGCACTTGTGCAGTGGTGATGTGACAATACAAGTGATTTGATTTGATTTGACACAATTATACAGAGCATAACTAGCAGTGAAATGTGTTCTCTGCATTTAACCCATCCAAGTGCACACATTCCTGGAGCAGTGGGCAGCCAACGCTGCGGCGCCCGGGGAGCAGTTGGGGGTTCAGTGCCTTGCTCAAGGGTCTCACCTCAGTCGTGGACAATTCCTGCCAGAGCCGAGATTCGAACCCACAACCTCGGCTTACAAGTCCAACGCTCTATCCATTAGAGCCATGACTGCCACAAGACCTGACACTGACGCAATTTTCATAATTTCAGCTCTGTATGCCACCTGAACAAAATTAAATATAAAACGATCAAGATGGAATTGAAGTCAGACTTTTAAGCTTTAATTCAAGGGGTTGAACAAAAACATAACACAAAATGTATTTTCAGGGGCTCAGATGTAATTGGACAAATAAATATAATCACAAATAAAAAGGTTCATTTTTTATATTTTGAATAGAGTCCTTTGCAGTGTTTGAATTGTGTCAAAGCTCTTGTGGGGTCCCTCTTACCAGATCCCCGTCCCCCCCCCGTCCCCTAAACAAAATAAAATAAAATAAATAAATATGATTCAGATTTTTTTTCTTGTCCCTGTTATCTTAGAAACTAATTCTAAGATAAAAGCTTATTTTATGATGATCAGTGAATTATGTGTACCAAACAATCACTAAACAAAAAAAAAAATTAAATATCTAGCCTAGGGGTATGCGATATATGATATCTCAATATTTTCTGGAATTTTATCGTTAACGATAATCAGACAATCTTTTCCTGAGTGTGTGGTGCTGCAGGACTGCCATGGACAGATGACTCCTAAAGTTTTGGATAGCCTATTCTTCATATTCTGTCATTTTAAAATTAATCTTTGCAATGCAGAGAAAACACAGAATCTGCATCTGAATGTATAGATGTATTTATTTACACTCTGTTTAATGCAGCACATTAATGCATTTAACCTGCAGTTACAAATGCATAAATAATAGTTTGATATTTTAATCCTAAAACGTTGAATATTGATATTTGAAATTATAAAAAAAATAAAAATAAAAGGTAGCCTACTTTAAATGTGAAATTAATACCACCAGTAGGCAGCAGCAAGTCACTGTTAATTAGTGAGTCATTGCGATTGAACCGAATCATTTAAATGGTTGATTCATTCAGGAACAAAACACTGTCAGGTTGCTCAGAGACTCATAATAGGACCATATTTGCTGGCGAAATAGAGCAAAAATTGGCAGTATGGTGTTTAAAACATAATTATAATAATATAACATGGTTATTGAACTGTTGTATAGGCTAAAATCAATATCACATTTGTGATTTTTGCGGAAAAAAATGTTGTACTCTTTGTGAGATTAACTGTATATGAAATTATATAAATATATATTTTCTGCCCCATTTATTAAATTTTGGCAGCATTCTAAATTTATTATATTACACTGAATTATGCAGTGAAAGCGCACACTCTAAATGAGCACAGTCACTCTAGTTAGTGTTTAAGCACTCATAACTCCTCTTATAGTCATGGTGCACAAAAAGGGGAGGAACACGAAGACGAGGAGTAAACACAAAACAACAGTCTTTAATATAAACAAGGCAGGGCAAGGCAAGGCTGACACAGACAGGAACACTGGGAGTAACGAGTAGACCAGACAACACTAACTAAACAGACAGCAACTTAAATATACAGGTTAATTACAGACAATAACTAAAACACAGCTGAACAGATTTAACTGATAATCAGACTAGACGAGGACAGGAAACAAACCAAATATGGACACAAGAGGGAAACACATAACACTCACGACACAGGACTGACACTTATAACCTGTAGGATAAATGAATCTCTTATTTTTATTGTACATACATCTGCACTTGTTGCTTATGATGAGGGAAATTTGCAAGTTTCAGTCTAAACAAAATTCAGCAATAACTAATCTGAATGCCTCTGATTGGCCTCTGCATTTTTAAACTCAACATAATCGTGTGTGATTGGTTACAATGAGCAATACTGTAAAAATGTGTAAAAATAGAATACGATGTAACATGAGCTATTTTTTGTTTAAATGTAATACAGCAATCGAATCCTTTCATTTAATTTCCATTTTCACTAGTTTCATGTTTCAAGTAGGCCTAGGCTATTATAGTTTTATTGAAAAACCAGGGGACCCCCTCCCCAAGTATATTTTTTTGGTGTTAAGGGGGTACCAATGCTTATGGGAGGTCTGGAACACCCAGCCCCCCAATTCAAGCACTGATCCTTTGCAGGCAATAAGGTTCCTGCCATGTCTCTGATGGATTTTCTTTGTTTTGAAGCCTATCAATTGTCTGTTTCACTTGAATGGAGAGATCCTTTGACCGCATGATATGGGTTCATAGCAACAGCTTCCAAATGCAAATGGAACACTTAGAATCAATTCCAGAACTTTCACCTGCTTAATTGATTTAGAAATAACGAAAGAACAGCCCACACTTGTCTATGAAAAAGTTTTTGAGTCAACTGTCCAATTACTTATGGTCCCTTGAAAAAGGGGGAGGTACATATTAAAGAGTTGTAATTCCTTTATCTTTCCTTCAATTTTGATGAGAATAACCTCATATTACAACTAAGAGCGTGCACTTTAAACCCATATTCATTATATAACTGTAACTCCAATATGTCTTGGTCAGCAGCTAAAATAATAAAAATGTTGCCTGTGTCCAAATATTCTCCAAAATCTCCAGTCTTTGCATTCGTGCATTTATACAGGTACATCTAAAAAAAAATTGAATATGGTGAAAAACTGAGAGACTTAGGAGGAGCTTCTTCCCCAAGGCCATCAGGTTTACTTTTCAGATTAAAGTAAATTTTGCATTTAATTTTGAAATCAAGGTCCCAGAGTCTGGAGGAAGAGTGGAGAGGCACAGAATCCATGTTGCTTGAAGTCCAGTGTGAAGTTTACACAGTCAGTGATGATTTGGGCTACCAGGTCATTTGCTGGTGTTGGTCCACTGTGTTTTCTGAAGTCCACAGTCAACGCAGCCATCTACCAGGACATTTTAGAGCACTTCATGCTTCCTTCTGCTGACAAGCATTATGGAGATGCTGATTTCATTTTGCTGCAGGATTTGGCACCTGCCCACACTGCCAAAGGTACCAAAAGCTGGTTCAATGGCCATGGTGTTGGTGTGCTTGATTGGCCAGCAAACTTGCCTGACCTGAACCCCATAGAGAATATGGGGTATTGTCAAGAGGAAGATGAGAGACACCAGACCCAACAATGCAGATGACCCGAAGGCCGCTATCAAAGCAAAAGTATTCCTGTGATGCAAAGCAGAATTTGCTTCATCATTACTCCAGTTTTCAGTGTCACGTGATCTTATAAAAATCATTACAATTTTTTTGACTCGCAAGAAACATTTCTGATTATTATCAATGTTGATAACAATTTTGCTGCTTCATATTTTGTGCGGAAATGGTGATACACTTTATTTTTCATGATGTTTGATTAATATAAAGTTTAATAAACAGCATTTATCAAATATATTAATTAAATGTGTTAATGCATTTATTAAATATAAATCATTGTAAATGTCTTCTCTCACTTTTTATCACTTTGATGCATAAATAAAAATATTAATTTCTCTCTTTTTTAAATCTTATAAAATGATAGGACTCAAACATTTGTATAAGATTTAAAAAAGAGAGAAATATTAATTTCTCTCTTTTTTAAATCTTATACAAATGTTTGAGTCCTATCATTGTTTACACAAAAATATTAAGCAGCAAAACTGTTTTGAACATTGATAATAATGATAAATGTTTCTTGAGCAGCAAATCAGCATATTATAATGATTTCTAAAGGATTATGTGACGCTGAAACTGCTCTTTGTAAACAATCACAGATTTATAAATGTTTCTAATGACAAATGTTGCGTTTCCAAATGCAAATTAAAGCACCTCAAACCAAGCAAATCGAAAGTAAACACAGTACTGTAACAGCAGACATGTAGCGCGTCAGATTTCAGCCTATTATATAATTACATCACAACCGTTGGGAGTTTTATGCCAGCACTAGCAATCTCAAATTATCACCGCCATTCATAAAAAGTCACCGGGTCTATTAAGACGTTTCTCTCTACCTCGCGACGTTCCGTTAATAAGCTCTCTGCACAATTAATCTCTTATTTACATCTTATCTACCTGTTGTTATAATGAGAGGATTCACAAGCTTGCAGAACTCCGCACCTGACAAAAACTCGCCATTTTGAGTGGTGAGTGAACATTTGATGCTCTCCATAACACAAATACATACTGGTGCATTTGCCAAATATGTTTCTCGAATATCAGACGGGCCCTCCTGATTCCCCGGGGCCCTAAGCAGCCACTTACCTCGCCTATCGGTTAAGTCCGCCCCTGATTATAGGGTCATTCATTCCATGTCAACTCAACCAAAGGTCCCCTGCTCAAATTTTAGATTTTGCTAATATTTCTTTCTGAACAAAGATAAACATAGACATAGACAGAATATTAAATATCATGGATGAATATTTATGGAGTAATACACTATTTTGCAGAGGGGAAGTCAAAATGGCAATTTTCACCTGAGATTCGGTGCCACATTACAGGGGGTTAAAAATTATTTCAGAAAGATGGCAACATTGTAATGTTTTGTTGTTGTTATTGTTGTTTTTACACAGAGATTGGTAGTACAATCTGTTGACTTTTGCAATCTTTGTTGCTTATGTGCCAAAGGTAACCATAAAAAATGGGGAGAGAGTACTTTTCAAGTTTTTTTCCATAGTTTGTCGCACTGTAACTCAAAATAGTATATCTTAGATATCGTATACATTAAGATAATGCCCTTTTAGATATTGAGTTTTAACAAACTTCCCTTTTGCCATCTTCGTTGTAATGCCCTCTACACAATAGTGGATTATTCTTTCATCAATATACATGTTTATCTTTCCTCAGAAATAAAAATATTAGCAAAATCAGAAATTTGAGCCAGGGACCTCTGGTTGAGTTGACACGGAATGACCCTATTTTCATATACCATGAAAACATGGTACTACCATGGTTTCATGTCTAAAATATCCAGGTAGTTTTTAGTGTAAGATGCTATGCTCATGAAAATAAAGGTACCAAAATCACGTTTTCACAGCAGTTCCATAGGAAAACCATTTTTGGATCCCAAAAGAACCTTTCAGTCAACAGTTATAAACAAACGTCTCAGGTTACATATGTAACCATAGTTCCCTGAGAATGGGAACGAGACGCTACGTCCTCTAGGGGACGCTATGGGAACGCCTCCAGCGTGACCGGTTACCTGAAGCATGATTACAAACACCCAATGCACTTGACATTGGCAGGTGGACGCCTATGACGCAAGCTAACGAGCATCTGCGAGCATAAAAGGGCACCTGTGGAACACATCATCCTCTTTTTTTCAAGGGGGACCGACAGGAATGCCCAAAGCATGGCCCAGAGACGTAGCGTCTCGTTCCCATTCTCAGGGAACTATGGTTACATATGTAACCTGAGACGTTCCCTTCCAAAGGGAACTTCTACGCTACGTCCTCTAAGGGACGCTATGGGAACGCTATGCCCACGCCGCCATGCTGAGGGAAAGAGTGTCCAAAAGCTGGATTCCTAAGTCACAGACTTGAGGAACACCATCCCTGCCCAGCAGAACTAGGGTCAAAAACCCTCTTTAGGCCAGCTCAAAAAGCTCGCCATCATAGACTAGCTCACGAGAGTATGGTTCTCGGAGTGAAAGTCTCAGAAAGCGACTCTCAGATTGAGAGGAGACTTCTACACTCAACGCTATGAACAGCTAGTGAGGCTCAGGACAGAGCATGCACGTAGTACTGCCTAAGCGGAGCTCTGGAGAGCAGAGGCTTCAGTAGAATGACTCTCTTAAATGAGAGGAAGCCTAACACTCGATCCAGGTAGGGGAACTCTCAGAGTGGAGGTCTCAGCATAACGACTCTGTAATTGAGAGGAGACCTGGCTACACTCAGCGCCAGAGGCAGTTAGTGAGGCTCAAGAAAAAGCCTGTGCATAGTGCTGCCTAAGCGGAGCTCTATAGAGTGGAGGCTTCAGCAGAATGACTCTCTGACAAGAGGAAGCCTAGCAACACTCAACCCTAGTTGAGGGGCTCTTAAGAGTGGAGGTCTCAGCCTAACGACTCTCTAAAGCGAGAGGAGACCTGACTACACTCAGCGCTAAAGACAGCTAGCGAGGCTCACAATAGAGACTACGTACTAAAGGTGCTGCCTAAGCGGAGCTCTGGAGAGCAGAGGCTTCAGTAGAATGACTCTCTTAAATGAGAGGAAGCCTAACACTCGATCCAGGTAGGGGAACTCTCAGAGTGGAGGTCTCAGCATAACGACTCTCTAATTGAGAGGAGACCTGGCTACACTCAACGCCACAGGCAGTTAGTGATGCTCAAAAGAGTCTACATTCTCCTATTACTGCCGGACGGAGCTCTGAAGAGTGGAGGCCTCAGCAGGATGACTCTCTAACGAGAGGAAGCCTAACGACACTCAACCCTAGTTGGGGGGCTCTTAAGAGTGGAGGTCTCAGCATAATGACTCTCTAAAGCGAGAGGAGACCTGACTACACTCAGCGCTAAAGACAGCTAGCGAGGCTCACAATAGAGACTACGTACTAAAGGTGCTGCCTAAGCGGAGCTCTGGAGAGCAGAGGCTTCAGTAGAATGACTCTCTTAAATGAGAGGAAGCCTAACACTCGATCCAGGTAGGGGAACTCTCAGAGTGGAGGTCTCAGCATAACGACTCTCTAATTGAGAGGAGACCTGGCTACACTCAACGCCACAGGCAGTTAGTGATGCTCAAAAGAGTCTACATTCTCCTATTACTGCCGGACGGAGCTCTGAAGAGTGGAGGCCTCAGCAGGATGACTCTCTAACGAGAGGAAGCCTAACGACACTCAACCCTAGTTGGGGGGCTCTTAAGAGTGGAGTCCTCAGCATAACGACTCTCTAAAGCGAGAGGAGACCTGACTACACTCAGCGCTAAAGACAGCTAACGAGGCTCACAATAGAGACTACGTACTAAGGTGCTGCCTAAGCGGAGCTCTGGAGAGCAGAGGCTTCAGTAGAATGACTCTCTTAAATGAGAGGAAGCCTAACACTCGATCCAGGTAGGGGAACTCTCAGAGTGGAGGTCTCAGCATAACGACTCTCTAATTGAGAGGAGACCTGGCTACACTCAACGCCACAGGCAGTTAGTCTGCCAGAGACGGAGCTCTGAAGAGTGGAGGCCTCAGCAGGACGACTCCCTAACTAGAGGAAGCCTAACAACACTCAACCCTAGTTGGGGGGCTCTTAAGAGTGGAGGTCTCAGCATAACGACTCTCTAAGCGAGAGGAGACCTGACTACACTCAACGCTAAGGACAGCTAGCGAGGCTCACAATAGAGACTACGCACTATTGGTGCTGCCTAAGCGGAGCTCTGGAGAGCAGAGGCTTCAGTAGAATGACTCTCTTAAACGAGAGGAAGCCTAAAACTCGATCCAGGTAGGGGAACTCTCAGAGTGGAGGTCTCAGCATAATGACTCTCTAAGTGAGAGGAGACCTGGCTTCACTCAACGCCAAAGGCAGTTAGTGAGGCTCAAGGAAGAGCCTGTGCATAGTACTGCCTAAGCGGAGCTCTAGAGAGTGGAGGCTTCAGTAGAATGACTCTCTAATGAGAGGAAGCCTAACAACACTCAAACCTAGTTGAGGGGCTCTTAAGAGTGGAGGTCTCAGCATAACGACTCTCTAAAGCGAGAGGAGACCTGACTACACTCAGCGCTAAAGACAGCTAGCGAGGCTCACAATAGAGACTACGTACTAAAGGTGCTGCCTAAGCGGAGCTCTGGAGAGCAGAGGCTTCAGTAGAATGACTCTCTTAAACGAGAGGAAGCCTAACACTCGATCCAGGTAGGGGAACTCCTAAGAGTGGAGGTCTCGGCATAACGACTCTCTAATTGAGAGGAGACCTGGCTACACTCAACGCCAGAGGCAGTTAGTGATGCTCAAACAGAGCCCATATTCTCCTATTACTGCCAGAGACGGAGCTCTGAAGAGTGGAGGCCTCAGCAGGATGACTCTCTAACGAGAGGAAGCCTAACACTCAACCCTAGTTGGGGGGTTCTTACGAGTGGAGATCTCAGCATACCGACTCTCTAAAGCGAGAGGAGACCTGACTACACTCAGCGCTAAAGACAGCTAACGAGGCTCACAATAGAGACTACGTACTAAGGTGCTGCCTAAGCGGAGCTCTGGAGAGCAGAGGCTTCAGTAGAATGACTCTCTTAAATGAGAGGAAGCCTAACACTCGATCCAGGTAGGGGAACTCTCAGAGTGGAGGTCTCAGCATAACGACTCTCTAATTGAGAGGAGACCTGGCTACACTCAACGCCACAGGCAGTTAGTCTGCCAGAGACGTAGCTCTGAAGAGTGGATGCCTCAGCAGGACGACTCCCTAACTAGAGGAAGCCTAACAACACTCAACCCTAGTTGGGGGGCTCTTAAGAGTGGAGGTCTCAGCATAACGACTCTCTAAGCGAGAGGAGACCTGACTACACTCAATGCTAAGGACAGCTAGCGAGGCTCACAATAGAGACTACGCACTATTGGTGCTGCCTAAGCGGAGCTCTGGAGAGCAGAGGCTTCAGTAGAATGACTCTCTTAAACGAGAGGAAGCCTAAAACTCGATCCAGGTAGGGGAACTCTCAGAGTGGAGGTCTCAGCATAATGACTCTCTAAGTGAGAGGAGACCTGGCTTCACTCAACGCCAAAGGCAGTTAGTGAGGCTCAAGGAAGAGCCTGTGCATAGTACTGCCTAAGCGGAGCTCTAGAGAGTGGAGGCTTCAGTAGAATGACTCTCTAATGAGAGGAAGCCTAACAACACTCAACCCTAGTTGAGGGGCTCTTAAGAGTGGAGGTCTCAGCATAACGACTCTCTAAAGCGAGAGGAGACCTGACTACACTCAGCGCTAAAGACAGCTAGCGAGGCTCACAATAGAGACTACGTAATAAAGGTGCTGCCTAAGCGGAGCTCTGGAGAGCAGAGGCTTCAGTAGAATGACTCTCTTAAACGAGAGGAAGCCTAACACTCGATCCAGGTAGGGGAACTCCTAAGAGTGGAGGTCTCGGCATAACGACTCTCTAATTGAGAGGAGACCTGGCTACACTCAACGCCAGAGGCAGTTAGTGATGCTCAAACAGAGCCCATATTCTCCTATTACTGCCAGAGACGGAGCTCTGAAGAGTGGAGGCCTCAGCAGGATGACTCTCTAACGAGAGGAAGCCTAACACTCAACCCTAGTTGGGGGGTTCTTACGAGTGGAGGTCTCAGCATACCGACTCTCTAAAGCGAGAGGAGACCTGACTACACTCAGCGCTAAGGACAGCTAGCGAGGCTCATAATAGAGACTACATTCTAATGGTGCTGCCTAAGCGGAGCTCTGGAGAGCAGAGGCTTCAGTAGAATGACTCTCTTAACGAGAGGAAGCCTAGCACTCAATCCAGGTAGAGGAACTCCTAAGAGTGGAGGTCTCAGCATAACGACTCTCTAACGAGAGGAGACCTAACTGCACTCAGTGCCAAAAACGGCTAGCGAGGCTCACAATAGAGCCTACATACTAACGGTGCAGATTAAGCGGAGCCCTGGAGAGCGGAGGCTTCAGCGAAATGACTCTCTTAACGAGAGGAAGTCTCAGCATAACGACTCTCCAAAGTGAGAGGAGACTTGACTACACTCAGTCCTAGAGAAAGCTAGCAAGGCTCACAATAGAGCCTACACACCAATAGTGCGTTCTAGCTCTGGAGAGCGGAGGCTTCAGCAGAATGACTCTTAAATGAGAGGAGGCCTAGCAACACTCAATCCAGGTAGGGGAACCCTTATGAGTGAAAGTCTCAGCATAATGACTCTCTAAAGCGAGAGGAGACCTGAATTCACTCAGCGCTAGCGACAGCTAGCGAGGCTTAAAACAGAGCCTACGTACTAATAGTGCAGTCTAACCTGGTTCAGGAGCTCTTAAGAGTGGAGGTCTCAGCATAAGTACTCTCTAAAGTGAGAGGAGACCTGACTACACTCAGCACTAAAGAAAGCTAGCCAGGCTCATGATAGAGCCTGTACACCAATAGTGCAGTCTAAGCGGAGCTCTGGAGAGTGGAGACTATAGCAAAAGGTCTCTCTTAAGTGAGAGGAAGCCTAGCAACACTCGATCCAGGTTAAAAACTACACTTTTTTTTTTTTTTTTCGTCAGCGCCCCTAGGGGGCATCGACGCATATCCGCGCTCGCGCCTCCCTTCGATGTCAGCATAACTAACATGATGGATGCGGGCTGAATATGATTTCACTATGAATATCTGGAGAAGGAATGGGAGGCTCACGGGAGCTGGGAGGTTATGCCAGAGAGAGATCGCTCATCAAGTCTACTGCGAGCCACTCCCCCTTTTTCGTGCCTCCACTGTAGGTTTACCTAGAAGAAGCGCACGCTTCATAACCTCCACAGCTCTATATCGCGGGGCAGACAAGCTGAGAAGGCTCAGAAATATCCTCTCCGCCTTCATCAGCACACCATGACCCAGCAAAGCACTTCCTGCTGGATCAGAAGATGTAACAGACAATACATCTTCCCCCGCAGTTCACTCTCGTCAGCCGCCGATCGCCGCGAACTCAGTCTCTTCACTGCCTCAGCAGCGGCTGGACCCGAGCCGCGGAGGGCAGATGATCGCCCCAATTCTCTCGAGAAAAAGGGATAACCGAGAGCGGAGCTTTTTCCCACAGAAAAAATGCTCACAAGGAACGCACTCCATTCCCTCGAGAACAGAGCGCGCGTGCTCTTCGCCCAAACAAATAACGCATAGATCGTGTGTGTCATCTAGTGTCAGACAACGCTGACACGGATCGACACACCTCCTAAAACGCTTCTCAACAGACATATTCTACTCACACTTCAGAAACAAGGTCCCCTGAAGGAAAAAAGAGGATGATGTGTTCCACAGGTGCCCTTTTATGCTCGCAGATGCTCGTTAGCTTGCGTCATAGGCATCCACCTGCCAATGTCAAGTGCATTGGGTGTTTGTAATCATGCTTCAGGTAACCGGTCACGCTGGAGGCGTTCCCATAGCGTCCCCTAGAGGACATAGCGTAGAAGTTCCCTTTGGAAGGGAACATTATTTTCATAACCATTATTTTAATAATCTAAAAAGAATTCCACTATAAAGACGCTTTTGGAAGGCTTTCATGAATGTTAAAGGTTGTTCAGGGAGCCATAGTAAATAACATTTATTTTTAGACTGATAATTTACAAGCAGGCTAAATGTTAGGTCTCGTCTTAAGGCTGGAATATACTACATGACTTTTCAAATCTGAACAGATTTTTAAAACACTAGGCATCATACACTACGTTTTTATAAATGGTGACAAAGGAAAACTGGGCATCATATACTAAATGACTGAAGATCATACACTACCAGACTTTAAAGTTGTTCTGATCACAACGAACTCACACATAAATGTGCGCCTTGTTGCTAGGAAACGCATGCCAAATTAAAACATATGTGTTCTAAAATCGGCTGAAAATATCAAACATGTTTGATATCCTCTGACTGGATAGAATCAAAGCTAAAAAAGATGCTAACAAAAATCTTTGACCATAATACACTTTATTTTCTGTGGAATCTGTAATCTGTAATCTGCAGACTGGCTCTGACTTTCCTCAACTAGCGTCAACTTGTTCAGACTGTAAAATCGGGGGGAAATCAGGGCAAAAATCGCATAGTGTATTCCAGGTTTAAATTACAGAAATTTTTTTTTGTTGTAGTCTTTGTCGACGAAAGTAACACTGCAATGATCACATTGCTCTGCATATATAGTGTAGGCATACTACTTTGTAAGTTCCTCATAACTTTCCATCAAAAAATCATATCTAAATTGAACTAGGGGCAATAAACTAAATTTACTGGGCTACATCAGATTCTTTGAATACACAGGCTGCTGTGCATCGGTTCTGATAGGTGTTGTCATTGTGAGTAGTCATCAGGTGGCCCACAGGCTATGCTCATAAATGAAGCCCTCTTGTCTCCATGATGGTTTTTCAGCACATTCACAGATAATCCAGCTGCACCTGCCATTTATCAGCTCTGTCAGTGATGCGTGAGGGAGGGAAGTACTGGAGAACAACTACAGAAACAAGCCACAGAAGGACACATTTTGACATGTGAAGCTAAGGAGGCACACTCTCATAAGGACACAATACACTACAAAATTGTCACTGGGGTGGTATCCTTTCAAAGGGTACTAATATGTACCTTTAAGGTACTAATATGTAACTTGTAGGGGTAAATAAGGTACTTTTTTTCTGAGAGTGTACCAACTTATATCTAGCAGCACTAAAATGTAACTGGTGGTGAATTCAGTAATTTACCTAAAGCATTTTGGGGGTACAATAAAAAAATCACCCTTATGTTAAAGTCACTACTCACCCTTATGTTGTTCCAAAACCAACATCTAAATCCAGTAAAAGAGCAGTACTCTTGAAATACCATAAATACGATGGTACATAAATGTCAGTACCATTGTATACCTATATATCAAAGTATGGTCACACTTTATATTAAGGTCTAATTCTCACCATTAAAAAAAAACATTGACATTTATTTTCAGTAAACTCCTAATTTGTTGCTTATTAATAGTTAGTAGTTGTTAAATTTAGGTATGGGTAGGATCAAGGATGTAGAATATGGTCATGTAGAATGTGCTTTATAAGTAGGCTACTTATAAACAGCCAATATGTTAATAAGACAAGTAATAAGCAACTAGTTAATATTGAGCAGGAAAAGTTAAGAATCTCTATACTACCATTCAAAATATTGAGTGTTTTAAATTAATTATTTCATTAATCAATGATGCTTTAAATTGGTCAAAAGTGACAATAAATGTATATATAATGTTATATAATTAAAAGATTTAAATAAATGCTGTTCTGATAAAATTTCTATATTGAGTCATGGTTTCCACAAACATATAAGCAGCAAAACTGATTTCAACATTAATAATAATACAGTATGTTTCTTGAGTATCAAATTAGAATATTAAAATTATTTCTGAAATATCTTGCAACACTGAAAACTGGAGGAATGCTGCTGAAAATTCAATTTTAACATCACAGGAATAAACTACAATGAAAACAATATGAATTGTTTTCAAGAATTTTAAATTGCAATAATATTTTACAATATTAGTGTTTTACTGTATATTTCATCAAATAAATGCAACCGTGAGCATGAGTCTTAAAAAACACAAAAAAATCATACAACCCCAACATTTTAAGAGTGTATATAATGCCATGCATATATTTTATAATACATATCAAATAATGCATACATTTATTATAAACAGGTGCTGGTCATATAATTAGAATATCATCAAAAAGTTGATTTATTTCACTAATTCCATTCAAAAAGTTAAACTTGTATAATGTATACATTCATTCCACACTGATATATTTCAAATGTTTATTTTTTAATTTTGATGATTATAACTGACAACTAATGAAAACCCCAAATTCAGAATCTCAGAAAATTAGAATATTACTTAAGACCAATTTAAGACCACTATCAGAGCAACCTGGGCTCTCATAACACTTGAGCAGTGCCACAGACTGATCGACTCCATGCCACGCCGCATTGCTGCAGTAATTCAGGCAAAAGGAGCCCCAAGTAAGTATTGAGTGCTGTACATGCTCATACTTTTCATGTTCATACTTTTCAGTAGGCCAAGATTTCTAAAAATCCTTTCTTTGTATTGGTCTTAATTAATATTCAAATTTTCTGAGATACTGAATTTGGGGTTTTCATTAGTTGTCAGTTATAATCATCAAAATTAAAAGAAATAAACACTTGAAATATATCAGTCTGTGTGGAATGAATGTATACATTATACAAGTTTCACTTTTTGAATGGAATTAGTGAAATAAATCAACTTTTTGATGATATTCTAATTATATGACCACCACCTGTATAATAAATATTCTAAATATTCCGAAATGAGGTGACAATGTCACAAGAGTAACATTATAATGTTGCCTTATAAATGTTTCCCTTATGTGTCCTTTTACTTCCCTAACACTTGCCACAGATTTATATTGGACACTGAGCTTGTATACTTGAGATGGCAAGCATCAACAAGATATTGCTGTAGCAAAATACATCCACTGTGTCTCACATTTTCCCCCCAAAGACCCAATTAGCATCCCTCCAAGAAGTAGGATATTTTAAGCGCAGAGTTTTTTACCCTCTATATTTCTTTCCCAGTAAATATATCCATCAGTCGATGGCAATAGTGTACCATATAAATATATTACTTATTTCCACATTTGATTCCATACGTGCTATGGTGTCAACTTTAAAGGGTTAAAGTCTCTTCCAGAATCAGGTTCCAGATTATTTATGGCAAAAGAGAACTTTAGGGTATAAATAGGTCAAATTATTTTCGACAGATTGCAAATGGCTTCAGACTAGTTTACAACCAAGAATTACACATGTGTGAGAGTGTGTCTATAAAAAACACATCTGGTCACTAGCTCTATAGCCGAGAGGATTCTAAAATGTCAGCTTTTTCTTATTGCGAAGGGTCAGCGTTGACTGCCATCCCAGCATTGCGTCTGCAAGCCTTTGATTAAAATTTACTTCTCACATCTCCACTGAGTACTTTTGCCAAAACAGATAGACAAGCGCCATAGTCATGTTTATTCATACCCACACAAACACGAACATTCCCGATGCTTCAGAATTCTAAATATGCAAATTAATTTTCCCATAAGCACTTTAGACGCACAATCTCAAGGCCACTTCAAGCTAATGTTGCCGGCAGTCTCTAAAAGCCAAGCCTTTAAGTGAGACACCATTATCGTAAGCCAGAGCATGTGAGCGGAGCGGAGCGTGGAGCGAGCGAGGAGCGGAGCGTGCAAAATATAGTTGGAGCGCGGAGCGGGTTTTTATCCAAAGGCTGGAGCGATCGCTCTGTCTCGCTCCGGTTCCGCTCCGATACCGCTCACACGAGTCACACCACAAGCCTAGGGCATGCACAAATCCACCCAGAATTCACCTGTGCCTTCAACAATTAACAAAACCATCAGTCTATACTTCAAAAATCGTTGTCATACAATCGTTGTGAAGGAGAGATGGAGTTCGTTAAATATTTTCAAAAGCAAACCGACAGGTCATACAGGTGCACAATTCCTGTCAAAAAAATAGATGATAACAATGTTGAACATGATCAGGAATGCGGTGATACGATTTCAGTAAGTAAGGATTCGTATTTTAATCTACAAAGACACATCATGAAAGATGTGTAATTTATTAGCCTAAATTAATATGTTTAATGTGTGTGAAAGGCACATAGCCTAAATTTATTATTGGTCTATGGTAGGCTAGTCCGAGGTTGCATCGATAATTTATGTTCAACACATGGATGTTTAGTTTAGCATTTTAGTTTGTTTGAAGCCTCAGACTGTTTAATTTATGTTCAAAACTTGGATGTTCGCAGTTGTGTTTGTTTGAAATAAATATATGTTCTATTTTGACTGATGTTGCTGTTGCTGTGAGTTCTTTATAGGCTGCGTGGCGGACGCGTGTTGCTGCGTGTTGATTTTCCTTTCCGCACCTATGTTAACAGATTAGAGTTGCCACATTGCCTGCCGAATACGCGCGTATCAGGTGTGGTCCAACCATGCCGCAACCGCGGCTCCACGACAGAATAGAAGTAAAGCGGATTTTTACCGCAGCAGTCACGCAACAAACCCGCTCCACGTCTGCCACACAGGCGTAAGGCTTCGGTTGAAAACGGCAGGTCTTAGGCATGCAGAGTAATTTTAAATTTGAGCGAGCGTGGAGCGATTTCACCGGAGCGGGATGAAATTGTAGATGAGCGGGGAGCGGAATTGAGCGGAGCGATCTGGTCCGATTTTGAGCGGTGGAGCGGAGGGAGCAAACACCACGTGAGCGGGGAGCGGAAATTCTCACCGCTCAGCTCCGCTCATATGTTCTGTCGTAAGCACACCATTTCAGTCCGAATGTCAAGCCAAGCTTTTTCAGCAGACAAAACTTCAGGGCCAATGAACTTCAGCCAATCCCAAATCGCTGGCAATAACGGAACCATTTAATGTACTCTCTGAATGCCCTGGTAAGGTTGCACTGGCCTATACAGTTTTGAAGAATTCATATATATATTGAATTAACACCTGCAGTGTGAGGCAGTAAGACAGGGATGACTGTTTTACATGTTTTCCACTTTTTTTTTACTGGGTCAGCAAATCCAGTCTTAGGCTTAGGTTCTCCCAGCAGAAGCCTTTTTTGAGGACTTCCAGTGGGCGATGAGAAGTGATTTCCTGGATGCCCACTGCTTACAGACAGTGCCACAATTAATTAGTTGCCATGTCGTCCCACTTTGGGCACAGGAAGTGAAGGGAATGTGTATGTGTGGATGTGTGTGTCTTGATACACTTTCACTGCAGTAGTGGTTTTCCTTGCTTGTGGGGAAAAGTAATTCCTGAACACTCAGTATGAACACGTGCAGTTCAGACAGAGTACCACCGAGACCAATATTTACCTTGTTTTTCATTCTGTGATTGCTATAGAACTTGATATAGATGTAGACTTCTGGCACTGTTGAGGATGAACTTAAAGTATACTCTACTCTAACATTCTAACATAACAACATTTATTGAACAGAAAATTAGTTGCGCTACGTAGATTATTATTCAGTTGAATGCCCTCTTGAAGGACAATGTCTTTCCTCCTAATACCACCTGAATACGACTAGCAAATCGTGTTTTTTTACTGTAATAATGTTACTAAATTATGTTATTGGTTCCTCACCAACATCCTGGAAATATAAAGAAAATGTATAGGAATAAGAACTGCAGTATTCGTTGAGTTTTAAATGTTAATATCAACATAGCATTATTGAAAACAATTGAAGAAAAAACTATTCTCTAATATTAATGGATAGATTGTGATACCTAAATGTTTTTATTATTATTATTTTCATCTTATTTTTTCCTTGTTTAGAAATGCTACATTTAACAGAATTTCTCTGTTTTGACTTTGTGGACTTACTTACTCACTTACTCAAACTTTATCAACACTGATAATAATGACAAATGTTATTTGAGCAACAAATCAGCATATTAGTATGATTTCTGAAGTATCATGTGACACTGAATACTGGAATAATGATGCTGAAAATATAGCTATGTATGACAGAAATAAATTAAATTTTAAGATATATTAAAATAGGAATCTATTATTTGTAGATGATGATAATAATATTTCAAATTATTAATGTAATATAAAACAATATAAATATATTAATATAAAATTTACTTACAACATTTTATTGTATTATTAATGGTAATATTATTATTAAATAAATCCACCCTGGGTGAGCATAAGAGACTTCTTTCTTAACATTAAAAATCTTACTGACCCCAAACTTGTGAATGGTATTGTATATAACATTTCTTTCTTTATCTTTCTTTCTTTCTTTCTTTCTTTCTTTCTTTCTTTCTTTCTTTCTTTCTTTCTTTCTTTCTTTCTTTCTTTCTTTCTTTCTTTCTTTCTTTCTTTCTTTCTTTCTATATATCCGTCTGTCTGTCTGTCTTTTCTGACAGAGAGTAACGCAATTTCAATTCTCTGTATGTATGTACAGTACATATGGCAGAATTGACAATAAAGCTGACTTTGACTTGACTTTGACAGTGGAGGGCCGGTGTCCTGCAGTGTTTAGCTCCAACCCAAATTAAACACACCTGAAGCTGCTAATCAAGGTCTTCAAGGTTCAAGGTTCAAGGTTTCTTTATTTGTCACATAATAAATTATACAGGGTATAATTAGAAGTGAAATGTAAATCAAATCAGGTCCGCTCAGTGGACAGTGCAAAAAAATAAAAATAAAAAATAAAATTGGTTAAGTCGCAATGTTGGAAATATATCTGTTTTAAACCATGAAGGCAAGCCAATAGATATCACACAAGCACGCTTTGTACAAGGGTTTGCACACACATGCAAACTAAACGCAAGATTTATGCTGGTGAACATCTTAATCTTAGTTAAATCACTATAAACAGCAAGTGAAAGTAAAAATGGAATGATGGAGTAATAATGGAGCTTTCGGTGTCTGACGCCGCTTATTCTCTCAGAGACAAAGAGAGACGAATCTTGTCAGGGTTGGGCAATGGATGAGAGCAAGGACCCAATTTCAGGAGTATAAACAGGCTTTTTATTAATAATAAATAAAACAAACAAAAACTATCTATAAACTATAAACGATCTATAAAAACGATCTATAAACTAACTATAAATATCCCCGTTTAAATAAACAAAGTGATAGCGATCGGACAGGTAGGATCTAAACCATCTTAGAGCCTGCCCTTGAATACCTGTATAGTTTTGTAATCGATCTATCAGTATGTCATGATCTATAGTGTCGAACGCAGCACTAAGATCAAGTAAAACTAGCAACGAGAGGCAGCCTTTGTCTGACGCAAGAAGTAAGTCATTTGTAATTTTAACAAGTGCAGTTTCTGTGCTATGACGGGGCCTAAAACCTGACTGAAATTCTTCATAGATATAATATTTTAGCAAAAATTAGCACAATTGAGCTGACACTACTTTTTCTAATATTTTTGACATAAACGGAAGATTTGAAATGGGTCTGTAATTTGCCAGTTCACAAGGATCTAATTTTGGTTCCTTAATAAGGGGCTTAATAACCGCCAGCTTAAATGGTTTTGGGATGTGACCTAAAGATAACAATATTGTTAATAATATTGAGAAGTGGTTCTTCTGCTACAGGTAACAACTCTTTCAATAGTTTAGTGGGAACAGGACATAATAAACATGTTGTTGGTTTAAATGCAGTTATAAATTTATTTAGCTCATCCTGTCCTATAGTTGTAAAGCAATGAAGTTTTTCTTTGGGTGCGATGAATGAAGCTAAAGTACTAGACACTGTATAATCTACATTTGTTATTGTATTTCTGATATTCTCTATTTTATCAGTAAAGAAATTCATAAAGTCATTACTATTAAACTGTCAGGAAATATTTAAATCGGGTGACATCTATTTATTTGTTTATCTAGCCACTGTGCTAAATGAAAACCTTGGCTTGTTTTGGTGATTATCTATGAGTTTGCGGATATACTCGGTTCTTGCAGTTTTTAGAGCCTGTCTATAGCTGGACATACTGTTTTTCAATGCAATTCTAAAGACTTCCAAGTTCGTTTTTCTCCATTTGCGCTCAAGAATACGAGTTTCTTTCTCGAGAGAATGGGTATAACTGTTGTACCATGGCGCAGCACGTTTTTCTCTAACCTTTTTTAATTTGATGGGGGCAACAGTTTCTAACGTATTAGAGCAGATAGTTCCCATGTTCTTAGTAATTGTGTCTAGTTCATCTGTATTTATGGGTACACAGAGCAGTTGAGATAAATCAGGTAGGTTATTTGTGAATCTCTCTTTAGTGGCTGGAACAATAATTCTGCCTGGACGATAACGCGGAGCCATATAGTTAATATCAGTAATATGCAGCATACACGATACAAGGAAATGGTCAGTAACATCATCATTTTGAGGTACGATATCTATATCAGTAAGATCAATTCCATGCGATATTATTAAATCTAGCATATGATTAAAACGATGTGTTGGCCCGGTGACATTTTGCTTGACACCAAAAGAGTTTAGGTCAGTAAACGCAAGTCCTAACGCATCATTTGTATTATCTACGTGAATGTTAAAATCTCCAACAATTAGTGCTTTATCAACATTAACCTGTAGGTCTGAGAGGAAATCTGCAAATTCTTTTAGAAAATCTGTATATGGCCCTGGCGGTCTATACACAGTAGCCAGAGCAAGAGATGGGACAGATTTATTTTGCTTATCTGACAGTTAAACATTGAGCATAAGTATTTCGAATGAGTTAAACCTGTATCCTGTTTTCTGAGTAACATTGAGAATATCACTATATATTGTTGCGACACCGCCGCCACGACCAGTCTGACGAGGCTCATGCTTATAACAGTAGCTTGGTGGAGTAGATTCATTTATCATAGCAGCTTTTTGAGAATTGGCTTACTAGTTAGATGGAGCGTAGCGTCCTGGTGATGTTGTCCGACAGGAGTTCCGCACCGACTCTGCTGAGGTGCAGGCCATCAGCACGAAATAGCCTAGGACGCTCCCAGAAAAGATTCGAATTTTTGACAAAGAGAATTTTCTGTTGTTTACACCATGAAAACAACCATTAATTTAAAGCAAACAGTCTACCGAACCGTTCGAGTCCTCGTCGATACGTGGGAGTGTGCACTTTACGTGGGAGACAATGAGTGTGCACTTTACCTTCAGCTAATGTAGCACGGACGTGCCGGACGATTGAGTCTCCGATGACCACAGCGTCACGTTCAGTCCGGCAGAGAGGAGCGAAGTGGTTCCGGGATGAGATGTCGAAGACCGGAGGGGGAGAAGTCATCGACCGGGGCCAGCGGGGCCGCTGCCGCTCTGATTATTCTCGGTGCAGAATGCGATCGGGGATATATTCACATGTTAATGTAGCAGGACGAGGCGAGTGGGCGGCGCCGGCCATGGCGAGGAGCTTGAGAGGCGCCGGCAGAGCGAGGCGCTTGGGCGGCGCCGGCAGGGCGAGGAGCCTGGGCGGCACCGGCAGGGCGAGGAGCTTGGGTGGCGCCGGCAATGCGAGGAGCTTGGTCACCACTGGGGGCGCTGCAGCTCTTCTTGCCACCTCTGGGAATGCTGCAGCATATTCAGCCACCACTGGTGGCGCTGCAGCCTCTTCGGCTGGTGGATTCACCTGACGAGGTATGAAATTAATGAACCCCACAAACGTCAGGTGGTCCAGCCCCCTCATCCTCCACCAGTTGAGGGGCTCATCCAAGGCACTATTAAAGAGGTCCTTGAGGGCCGCCTCATTAAACCCCAACCCCTCTGCTGCACCACTGAACTCCAGGGCGAATATCCTCACGTCAGTGCCCTGCTGACGGAGGGAGCTCAGGGCCCTGAACTGTAGAATGCGCTGGTAGAGGGGGCTGGACAGTGTGGAGGCTGGTGGCAGACAGTGCAAGCCCTTTCTCTGCTGAGTCCTCATGATAGTGGGTTCGTTCTGTCAAGTTTTGGCAATGGATGAGAGCACACCATCCACATGTGAAGTTTTCACCATTTGGGATTGGGGTGCCAAACCGAGCTGTCCGCCTGAGACAGGAGATCCCATCTCAGCGGGATCGGCTACGGGGGAGCCATTAGTATTTCCAGCAGATCGGGAAACCAAGGTTTGTTCGGCTAGTACAAGATTAATAACACTGACACTTTCCCCTCTCTGATTTTGTGCAGCACTTGTGGCAAAATCTTCAGCGGGGCGAACGCATACATATGGGCATTCGGCCACAGCATCGTGAGTGTGTCCTCGCCTAGGGGAGATTTTGACAGGGAGAAGAACAGAGGGCAATGCGTGTTCTCCTCCATCGCAAACAGGTCTACCTCCGTTTTTCCGAACCATTCCCAGATCAGCCTCACTGTCCTGGGGTTCAGTCTCCATTCTCCGTGAGGAATCCTATCCCTCGATAGCATATCTGCACTGCTGTTCAGGCAACCCGGAACGTGAGCTGCTCGAATGAAGAGCAGATGGTGATCGGCCCACAGCAAAAGGCTTGTCCAGTAGCCCGAGGCCACACGACATCTCAATGAGCCCACTGTTGACGCGTCCGTCATGACCACTTTCCGCCGCGTGACCATACCCATCTGGGCGCCGCATTGGTACAGGTCGGGGTTCCGCCATGGTTTCAGCGCGTTCAAGCACCTGTGAGTAACCACAACGCGGGAACGGCCAATTTTCCACGCCTTTCTCGGAACCTGGGTCTTCAGCCATATCTGGAGGGGGCACATATACAGCAGAACGCAGTGACACACCGACACGGCCACCGCCATCCATCCCAGGAGCCTCTGATATTAATTTAGTGCCAAGGGATGGTCCAGTCTGAATGTATTCAGAGCGGACATTAAATACCGTATGCGCTCCTGGCTCAGATGTGCTCTCATCAAGATCGAGTCCAACTGCGCCTGGAATGACAAAGTACAAGAAAGTACCTGCTGTAATACCCGCTCTCTCTTTCTCGCTCGGCGGGACCACTTCTATCATGCGTTCATGAGGAGATTGATGATCTCTTGCCTCAGCACTGGCTCGCTCTGTGCCGTAACTGTCAACATGACCACGCCTTTGAACCGGGGTGGTCTGCGCCGAAATTGAAGCGTGTATCCGTTCTGTATTACGTTCCGCAACCAATCCGAAATGCCCGGAATAGACCGCCATGCGCTTGCAAAAATGCACAGAGGGCCGAGCACCTCGCTGTCTGCATTCTGAGCAACACCACTCTATACCGTGGTCGTGTTCAAAAAGCTTGCGGGACAAGTGGAAGTGCTGTATGTCAGCGAGGGTTCCCCCTCGCCGATTAACAGGGAGCGTGAGCCTTCTGTTGAATGTGTGATTTACACGGACGTGCGTGTCATGTGCGGGGGTTCGGCACATTCCACAGGGGCGTGAACATCGCCAGGTTACCGGCTAAGCTGCCAGCCCAACTTTATTAACCATTTCATGGCCGAGCGTGAAGCCGCTATTGCTGGAGGAGGAGAAAAAGGCTCTTTTTGTGAGGCTGTTACAGATTTTATTGAATTCTGAACATACACAACACAGACATTCTCATAGTCGCCTGCAACCGCCAAGGGGACTTCGTGAAAACGTCTCAGGTGCTTCGCGGCCAGATGGAGATATGGGAGCGTTGAGCAGCGCCCTCCTGTCTGCGTATTTAAGCTCAGTGAGTGTCAGCCATAGATGTTGGTGGAGCACCACCATGTAGCACATGCTTCGGCCGATATGCCTGGGCCGTCTTCTTTGTGGCTTTAAGTGCAAAATATGTCGCAGTGCGTAGGTCCTTAAACGTCTCAGGCGTTTTCAGGGATTTCAGGACCTGTTCAAGATTAAGATTCAATTCAAGATTATTTGTATTGCACTTTTCATGATACAATCGTTGCAAAGCAGCTTTACAGGAAATTAAGTTTCTACAATAGATTTATATATTGCAGAAACTTAATATATTTAACTTATGACAAAATTTGTGTAATTTTGTATATTGTCTGAGGGGTTGGCATCATCTCTTCTCAGGTGTTTGGTCATCTCAGATCATATAAGGGTTGGATCCAGACTGAAGCTTGTGTAATTACCACGGGATGTTAACCCCTTGGCAGTATCAGAGAAACAAATATAGACATAGTTAGCATAGCTGTTGTTCTGTCCAAACAAAAAATATTTGTTCAACCCAAGCATAAGCATAATAATGTGCTTTTGATCAGATATAACTGCAGTACAAGATTATGAGATGCACCTTGATGAGATTTATGAGATTATCTTGACCTGGTAAGGACTCTAGACACTGCATTTTGTACTATCTGTAGCTTGTTTATTGAAGATGCAGGACAACCACCTAGCAGTGCATTACAATAGTCCAGTCTAGAGGTCATGAATGCATGAACTAGCTATTTTGCATCAGAAACACTTAACATGTTCCGTATCTTGGCATCGTTTCTAAGATGGAAGAATGCTGTTTTTGTAACATGGGAAATATGATTTTCCAAAAGATAAGTTGCTGTCTAATATAACACCGATATTTTTGACTGTAGAGGAAGGAACAGGACATCCGTATTGTTGCAAATTGTGATCCAAGAGATTATGTGTACTGTGCAGCTGTGTCTGAAAAACTTGGAGCACTGCCATTGTGTGAAGCACCGAGATCGCTTCCCCTGAGGCGGCGTACGCTTTGTCCGCGACATGTGTGGACATGTCACCCCCGGTCGACACAGTTTTGCGTAGGGCCCCCAGAAGTCTAGGATTGGCTCTGTATCGATCCCATCAAGAAGAATCGACTCCTAATTCAGAGCCTTTTTTAGTTCAACAAAGCTTATCTATTGGTGCCTCTCAAACAGAAAGCTGCACCCTACGAACGCTGCACACATTTAAATTCATGAAAATAAACTGAAATAAAACGATTCAGTACTGAGATCATCAGAATTTGAGGATGCAGCCTTCCATTTGAGAAGCACCATTCGCCTCCCTCATGATCGATAAAAGCCATAATTATGAGAGGTGGTAGATAAAAGATAATTATTTATATATATACACTGAACAAAATTATAAACGCAACACTTTTATTTTTTCCCCCATTTTTCATGGTGTGAACTCAAAGATCTAAGACTTTATCTATGTACACAAAATGCCTATTTCTCTCAAATATTGTTCACAAATCTGTCTAAATCTGTGTTAGTGAGCACTTCTCCTTTGCCGAAACAATCCATCCACCTCACAGGTGTGGCATATCAAGATGCTGATTAGACAGCATGATTATTGCACAGGTGTGCCTTAGGCTGGCCACAATAATATTACCCCCCCCCCCCCCACATTACAATGAAACAAAATATTATATCAAACAGCATTTCCTCTTTTCATTTTCATTAACATATTAATAGATTAATAGAATAAAGACCAAAGATTTACCTGTAAGATTTACCCAAAGTGAATTATATCACTATACCAGAGAATTATACCACTACAGGGACATTAGAGCCAGCAACAAATGTCAGAAGGACTAGCCGAGGTTATGCTCCTCTCAGTGGGATACACGAGCATTTAGTGCCCAGTAATCCCATGGAGCTCACGTCTCCGAAATCGGTCAAGCCCATTTTCAAATAAGCGCTATCTTCATAAATAAACCGTAGATTTCAGTTTTAAACAACTACATTCTTGCATGAAATACTTTTAAAACTACATTTCATGACACAGTAACAGTAATATTTAAAACAAATTGTGCGAATATGGTGGTTGAAATACAGTGCTGTGTGAACTCAACCAATCAGTATGCTTAGCGCCCAAGAAAAAATCCCCAAAATTCTATATCATTGTTATCAGTATTTGTTTTTCCTAGAGTAAATGTCTTTTTAGAGGGTGATAGAGCTGAAAGCTGATGAAAACCATTCATATTTTTGGATGAGGCAGGCCAAGAGATGGAGGAGAGTGACCCAGAATGTTCTCTGGGGGGCCTGACCACCCCCCACTAAATGTGATTTTGAGGGGGCCCCATAGCAAAATCAGTGCAATGGGCGCAGAATTCCTAGCAAACAGCACTGAGAACAATCACAGTTTCACGTCCATCAGTTTATCACCTTGTATTTACCCCCATACTCCCCTTTCCTTACTGTAACCTGACTGAAGAGTTTTTTTCTCCACATGGAGGTGGAAGGTTCACAGAATATCCCTCTTCTCCAGGCCATAGATGATGCCTGCAATGTCCAATGTCAGGCCTGTATTTCCCATACCAGAAGAATGTTTCCAAGATCTTTAGCTAATGAAATCCATTATCAATTATGATGTGGATGAGAACCTGTGGCCAAATCCTCAAGACATGGTTAATAAAAACGAAGGAAAGCAGTGAGGGACACTCTAGGTTACATTTTACTGTAGGCTTACTGTAGTTTTATCTTTTTATCTTTTCTTATATAAAGTTTTTTTTTTATTAAACCTGTTACAAGTTGATTATTTCATCAATCATTTTCTAATTTTGTTTAATGATTACAGTGTCTGTACTTTTTTCTCTAGTCTATTACAATAATGTATGAATGTGTAGAACTGCAATGAAAGCTGCATCATATGTGTTGAACAACTATATTTAATGATTGTACTAACAACTAAACAGTGAAACTATGGGTATATTGTGTGTGGGTGATCTAAAGTAATGTTCCTATGATATTTCATAATAAATTAGTATTTTGAACCAATGCTTCTGCAGATGCAAGGCTTCTTTAAAGATATGAAAGCAATATGCAAAGTTTAGAACATTGGACAGCCTGTGTTACAAATAATAACTGTTTTGAGTTTTGTGTCTAACATGAAGGTTCTGTTATTAGTGCAAAAGTGATTGTAAAAAACTATAAATACAAGGTGATTGACTGTGGATGGGCTTGAAACCGTGGTTGCTCTCATTGCTGTCGCTAGGAATTCTGGGCCATTTGCAATGATTTTTCTATGGGCTCCCCTCAAAATCACATTCAGTGGGGTGTGGTCAGGCCCCCAGCAAACATCGTTCTGGACCCCCTCAATCACTGGGCTCTCAACCACTCATTCATATCTTGACCAGGGTAAAACCTGCCTTATCCAAAAATATAAATGGTTTTCATCAGCTTCCAGCTCTGTCACACTCTAAAAAGGCATTTACAGTACTGTGGGAAAAACAAATACTGATAACAATGATATAGAACTTTTTGGATTTTTTTTCCCAACAACAGGCATCTTGAAAGTGATCATACCTGAACATACTCAGTCCTCAGTTGCTTCACTTTCATAATGTTGTTCGCAATAATTTTCCATAAAACTATGCTTCAAGAGTAATGCAACACTTGCGTAGCATTTTGAGCAGTCATATCAGTTGATGGTTAGATCATTGTAATGAAATTAATAAACACTCAATTCAGATGTAATGAGGGAGTTACATTTTTAAATAGTAATACTTTGATGTTGAGTTGTGTCATTTTGAACCTGTGATGATTTTAGTTCAATGAACAAAATATATTTGGCTCATGTGTATTGTATACAGAGACAGAATCATTACTTTCCTCATGATGCCCATCCCTACATCAGTATCTTCTGTGTTTTCTCTGATCTCAGGCTGGATATCTGCTATAAAAAGCTCTCCTCCTGGGGCTGCCTTTTTTACTGCAGCAGTAGCAACAGCCACTGGGTTTCTCTGGTGGCCACTGGGGCAGAGCGGAGTGCACCTGCCCTCACACAGCCCTGCATCTGCACCCACCCCTCCAGACTGGGGCTCTGACTCCCAGAGACACATGCACAAGTGTGCTGAGAGCAAAAAAACTCCCATTTTTTCCACCCTTCAGCCAAAGATTGAGACTCAAGGAGAACATACACATATCACGAGGTCTGGGTGTGCATGTCCTGACTGTTTCTTTTTGCCAGAAGCTTTGTTTGAGAAAAAGCACAGTGTTCCTCTTAAGGAAGAAAATGGAAATGCCCTGCAGGATGATGTTCTCAGTCTCCCACCATCTCTCAGAGTCATTCAGTCTTTCTCTTTCTCTTTCGTATTCGGTTCTCCTTTTTGACCTCCTTTTTTGTACACTTCCACAGTCTCTAAGAGCAATGGTCTAAATGAAGGAATAGTCAAACCGAATGTACTACATTGTGAAAGTCAGACAGGAAACAATTTGTCTTTGCATGCTCAAAAAAAGGTAAACAGATGACCCAGAATAATTTGTGTCAGGAGGTCATTACTTCATGACACATCTTTTCTTTTGATTTAAATATTTTCTACTAACCTAGTGTAATATATTGGGGGAAAATGCAGATTCCAGCTGAAATGGCAAAATATCAATAAGAAATTATATTCATGAATTTTTTTTCTTGTTTCTTGTACAATACTATGTTTTGACCTCAAAACACTTTTACCATAGTTCATAATTTATAAACACATTAATACATGTAATACATTTTTACATTTGTATCATATAAACAACTCCATATGTATGGTTTTCTGAGGTAGTAAACTTGCTTGGTAGCTCACCTGGAACAGCACTGACTTGCTATGCAGCGCTCAGGTACGAGTCATGATAAAATAGATAAAAGACTTGTTGAAGGAAGCTAAAAGGACATGAATGTTTCAGCAAATGTGTATTTATCTCATGTTTGGTTTTTTTGTCTTATGTTCAGGGTATGGTTTAGTTTATTATTTTCAAACACAACAGAGAATTGTCCTTTTAGCGTTACTTATGCTCAAATGCTCAATTCGCGCCGTGTAATTTGTGCCATTCGCGCCGCCTCATTCACTCGAATAGCGCCGCAGGATTGTCTATCGTCTTTGCATTGACTTAACATGTAAATCATTTGTGCGTAAAGCTTAATTCGCGTCTGGTGTGAACGCACCTTAAGGGGTCGTAAAAGGTTAATACATGAGCCATCCGCATTTAACTGGCTGGCCGAGTTCCTTATCTCAGGAGACCCCTAAAAACTAGGAGAGATTTAAGGGAAACATCTGGATGTTTTCCAAAACAGGACAAAATTACTCTTTATCTGGACATAGATAATTTAACCATTAACTATAGGACCATTTAACTATAACTCAATGATGCTATCAATAATGAAGACGGATTTATGATGAATATCACATCAAATAGTGCACTGTAGATCCCCTGAGGAACAATTCCACTTATTCTCTACTGTAGGAGAGGAAGAATTGCATAAACTTGTTAAATCAGCTAAACCAACAGTATGTTAGACCCTATTCCATCTAAATTACTAAAAGAGGTGCTTCCAGAAGTCATAGATCCTCTTTTGGATATTAATAATTCGTCATTGTCATTAGGATATGTCCCCAAAACCTTTAAATTGGCTGTTATTAAGCCTCCCATAAAAAAAAACAACTTGACACAAAGATCTAGTTAACTACAGACCGATCTTGAATCTCCCTTTTCTGTCAAATATACTAGAAAAGTTAGTATCCTCACAATTATATTCCTTCTTAGAGAAAAATGATATCTGTGAGGATTTCCAGTCAGGATTTAGACCATTTCATTGTACTGAGACTGCTTTCATTAGAGTCAAGTCAAGTCAAATCAAAGTTTATTTCTATAGCACGTTTAAAAACAACAGAGTTGCACCAAAGTGCTGTACAACAAATACAATACAGCAAAACAGTAAAAAAAAAAAAACCATAAACTATCGAATCTAAGCCAAGTTGGCAACAGAGCCTTAAGCGGGCATTATTCAAAAGCCAGGGAGAACAAATAAGATTTAAGAGCAGACTTAAAACTAGCTAGTGAAGGAGCGAGTCTCACATTTACAGGCAGACTATTCCAAAGTTTCGGGGCTGCAGCTGAAAAAGCCCGGCCACCCTTGGTTTTGCAGCGACAACGTGGGACCGTTAAAAGAAACTGATTACTGGACCTAAGAGCTCTTTGAGGAGAGTAAGCAATCAGAAGGTCACTGATATATTTTGGTGCAAGGCCGGCTAACGCCTTGTACACATAAACAGCTATTTTAAAATCGATTCTAAACTTTACAGGAAGCCAATGTAAAGATGCTAGGATTGGAGAAATGTGATCCTTCTTTCTTGTTCCAGTGAGAAGCCTCGCTGCAGCATTCTGGACAATTTGTAAGCGAGAAATCGCCGATTGAGGCAGTCCCCAATAAAGGGAATTACAGTAGTCCAAGCGAGATGTTATGAAAGCATGTATTACAGTCTCCAAGTCTTTATGAGGCAACAACTGTTTCAACTTAGCAATGGATCTAAGATGGAAAAAGCTGCCCTTTACCACTGTACTAATTTGTTTATCGAATTTGAGAGACGAATCAAATGTAACCCCAAGATTCCTTACATAGGGTTGAGCACTAGCAGAAAGGGACCCTAAATTAAAATCGGATGAATTTCTAGAGTGACCTAAAATCAAAATTTCACTTTTGTTTTCGTATAATTGTAGAAAATTATCAGCCATCCAACCTTTTATCTCCTCAAAACAGTTGTCAAGCACATTGTCAGAGTGACAAATTACCTGCTCTTATCATCCGATCATGGTTGTATCTCACTATTAGTGCTACTGGATCTTAGCGCTGCGTTTGACACTATCGATCGCAACATTATTTTGAATAGACTAGAACACTTTTTTGGCATTAGTGGAAGTGCACTAGCATGGTTCAAATCATACTTATCTGACCGCCATCAATCTATAGCAGTGAATGAAAAGGTATCATATCGATCACAAGTGCCATATGGAGTACCTCAAAGCTCAATATCAGGGTCATTACTTTTCACACTTTACATGTTACCCTTGGGAAATATAATCAGGAAACACGGGGTTAGCTTTCAGGGTTATGCTTATGATACTCAGCTCTATATTTCTTTGTGGCCCTGTGAAACACACCATGCATAGTGTGCATAGTAGATATAAAAATTGGATGACGAGTAATTTCTTACTGCTAAATTCTGAAAAAACAGAGATGTTAATTATCAGACCTAAAACCCCCACAAGTAATAACCTAGAACACTGTCTAACACTTGATGGCTGCTCTGTCGATTCTTTGTCATCAGTCAGGAACCTAGGTGTGCTATTTGATAGCAATCTCTCCTTTGACATCCACATTTATAGCATTTGTAAAACCGCATCTTTTCATCTTAAAAATATATCTAAACTGAGACCCATGCTCTCAATGTCAAATGCAGAAATGTTAATTAATGCATTTATGACCTTAAGGTTAGGTTATTGTAATTCTTTATTGGGTGAATGGTCTGCACGCTTATTAAACAAACTACAGATGGTTAAAAATGTCCTTACTAGAACAAGGAAGTATGACCACATTAGCCCGGTTCTGTCAACACTGCACTGGCTCCCTGTTAAACATCGTATAGATTTTAAAATCTTGTTAATTACTTATAAAGCCCTGAATGGTTTAGCTCCTCAGTAATGATCGAGCTCTTATCGCATTATAGTCCTCCACATCCACTGCGTTCTCAAAACTCTGGCCATTTGATAATACCTAGAATATCAAAATCAACTGCCTGCTTACCTGGACATTCTACTCATCTCATTCCCCTCTGCTGCTACTCAATTAACCTATTGTTTGTATTGCACTTACCTCTATGTTCTGTGTCTATCAGCTGACAACAACAACCAATAAAATATTGCCAGATATTGTCACTGTTGTGGCAATTTCTTTCAAACAAACATCATCACTGAGTAAGAGACAACTCTGAGTCCAAATTATAGTAATAAAGGTATTTAATCTCCTGCAAGAGAGATCTTCGTCACCAATACACATCAGCGAGTCAGTGAGGACAGATAAAGGGGGGGCCGTGCCAGGCCGTCTTATAGTCAAGGCCTTCAAGGCCTCCCCTTCCTCCCTCCTCTACAGGGAGAGATACCAGGTTGTTTATCTATTCATGGTTATACTAGAAAAGCCAGGCAAATGCCCCCTTGACCCCCAGGCTATAAGTTGCAAATGCCCCCATGATGACCCTTTAACCATCTGCTTTTCGTAAATCACACAAAGAATGCTTTTCTAACTACAAGTGAGAAAACATATGAGGAATACATCTTGAATCTATGTTTCACTAGAGATTAATACACCAAAGGAAAAATTCCTTTACATCACGTTTTTCTGTTACAGATAAAACTGAACACACTTTTATTGCCATTCACTAAATTTCAAAACGAAAATGTCTCCACAGAGTGGTCACCTTTATATTTCCAGTGAGCCTGGGTTGCTTAAAATGCAAAGATATCTTGTGCTGTCTATATAAGTGAGATGCTCTAAGCTCTTCTTAGAAATACTATAAAACGTAGTAGTATAAGCAGTTTCTTTTTGAGCAACGTAGCTTGAAGTGCATGTCCACACCCCTGCCCCATGCTTCAATGCCTTTTCTGTGGTGCTTCAGAGCGAAGCCTGCTAAAGCAAAATAAAAGAAGAAAGAAAAACTACTGACAGATCCTGCAGATAATCCGCACTCAGACGCACATAAACAGTTCAAAAATGTAAGCCATTAAAAAATGAAACATTCATTCACTCGTCCGGATCTTGCTGCGGGAGGTATTTTTCCTCCATTCTATAGAACTCACTCATGTGGCTTCTAAAGAGCATAATATTTAATTTGCCATTGCCTTCAGAGAGCGTGTATGGGTGGGGGGAGAGGGGGGTACTCAGCATGTGCAGTCACATACACATGACCATAAAACAATCTCTGATGTGGCATATCAGACCTCTTAGAAAAACCTTTATAGTTTTAACTGGATGTCATGCATGCAGAGTACATTATTGTGGACACAGACCAAGCTAGCTATTTTAAAAAATGTAGAACATTTAAAAAATGTAGAATTTGAAAAGATTGTATCTCTTCAAATGCTGATTTTATTAGTGGTGATCAGTACTTACAGTCATCAACCACCAAATAATATATATATAGAGAGAGACCAGAATATATTCAACTTTTATATAGGAGGTCACTTATAACTTAGCCAGGAATGCTCTGTGTCCTGTGTATATTTATTATGTATATATAAATGCAAACATGCATATATTTAAGAAAAATATATGTTTAAAAATTAAATATATTTTTTTATAATATAAATATATAAATGTATATACATGTAGATATTTTTAAAATACATACTGAATGTGTGTGTATTAATATATACATAATAAATAAACACAGTACACATACATATATTATGTAAACAAAAACAATTATTTTGGATACGATTGATCACAAATAATCATGTGACAGCACTAATATATATATAAAATATATTTATATTGGTGTCAAATTTAGCCCTTTTTAATGCAGGCGATTAATTATTCAGATTATTGCGTTAAAAATATTAAAAATATTAATGCTGGGGTGGGGTTAGGGTTGGCCACCCCATTCGCAACTGCTGCTTCTGTCACTTTTTCTTGAAAAGGGTTTGTTTATTTAGATGCATAATGTCTTTATGACCACATCAAATGGGAGACGTTTCAGACGTGCACTCGGTACATTCACACCGTGTCGGCGTCCACGCTTAATGGAGGGCGTGTCTGAAGCTTGGTGCTGACGCGACCATTAAAGTGACAACAGCCAATCACATTCGTTTTCTAGTGTTGCATGAACACATTGGCTAGCATCTGTGCAAGGGTATTTGCATAAGGCTATCTGATTGGCTGACACCTGATTTAGGGCAGTCGTGGCCTAATGGATAGAGCGTTGGATTTGAAACATGAGGTAACCCAAGGTTGTCGGTTCGAATCCCGGCTCTGGCAGGAAGTGTCCACGACTGAGGTGAGACCCTTGGGCAAGGCACCGAACCCCAACTGCTCCCCGGGCGCTGCAATGTCGGCTGCCCACTGCTCCACTTGGATGGGTTAAATGCAGAGAACACATTTCACTCCTCATTATACTCTGTATAATTGTGTATGTGACAAATAAAGCTCATCTGACCTGCGTTGGTGCTTAAAAAGTTTTCAAATTCTGCCATGAGCAAAGGACCCAACGAGACGTGATGGACCCACAATTCAGTTCAGCAATGTTTGATGTCACTCCATTCAAGTAAATAACAAGCATTAACGCTAATGCCCCGTGACGTTAAGGCATAATGTTACCAAAAAAGGTGAAAAAAGCTGCCTTAAAACTGTGTGCATAATGCATGCAATATGTTATATATGCGTCACATTTAAGAACGCTCCAGTTACTAACGTAACCTCAGTTCCCTGAAGGCGGGAACGAGACACCACGGAGAAATTCTCCGTTATGGGAACTCCTTCCATTCCAACCTTTCTGAAGTTCTATTGGCTCACGCCAGTCCAATGACTGGCCAATTGTCGCAAAGTATGCAAATTGCAAGCAAATACAGACAAGCTGAGAGGCAGTATAAATGTGGTGTATGCGACAATAATGTCAGAATCTGATACTGAATGCCGCTTAGCTGGTGGAGCACGACGACATCCGTGATGTCTTGTTCCAACTCTCAGGGAACTGAGGTTACGATAGTAAACGGAGCATTCCATCTCAAGCTTTCTCGAGACATCACAGAGAAATTCTCCATTATGGGAATGATATTCAATGCCCTGTACAATACACACTAGCGAAGATAGAACACACACACCATTCCCTCCAATAGCGATGCTTGAAGGCGGGCTCGCAGCTGATAGGTGGAGATAAGCCAATGAGCGTCTAAGCCTAGGTATACAGAATTTGAATATCTTGTCAATAATAAGTATGCTGCGCTGAGAAAAAGGGCAGAAGCAAAATCAACACAGCATTGAGAGGAGCTGCACAGAGATAACTGTGTTAAGCAGCAGTAGCACATAACATGATGATGGTACACCAATCAATTAGACATTGAATAACTGGAGCTGCAATGAGTTCAGGGCAGACAACAACACGATAGTCATAAAGGGCTGCGCAAAGTAATTACTGTGTGAGGCAGTAAACACATGAATAGAGGTAGCATAAACATGAATAGTCACTTACCCACAGCACTTAAGAGGCCAAGGACTGAATGTCCAGCCTGTAAAATTTGGTGAAGTTATTCTGAGAAGACCAGCCGCCTGTAAAGCATATATGCTGAATAGACATACCTCTCGACCATGCTCAGGAGGAGGTGATAGCCCTTGTTGAGTGATGTGAAAGGGCATTCCTAACCTTGGCTCGTATAAGCAGCCGTGATAACGTCCACAATCCAGTGGGAAAACCTCTGTTTTGATATGGCCCGGTCTTTCGCACAGCCACCGTAGCAAACGAAAAGCTGGTAGATTGTCGAAAGCTGGCCGATCGGTCGATGTAAATCCTCAAAGCCCTGATGCGGCACACCGAGATCAGAACGTGATGTAGAGGAGTCAGAAAATAGGGCAGACAGCGAAACAGTCTGCATTCTAAAGGGGGTAGATAGTGATTAGGTACGCAGCCCGGTATCGGTCGGAGAGGGAGGCTGCAGCCACTGGGTCAGAGGCAATACAGTTGCTATCCACAAAAAATACGTTTAATTCCCTTACTCGCGTAGCCGAAGCTAGGGCAAAAAGAAGTACACTTTTGAGAGATAACTCCTTCATATCAACGGATGCTAAATGTTCGAGTGATAGCTGTGAAAGAGATCTTAATACCACTCAAAGAGCCCAGGGCGGGACTGCAAGCGGGCGTGGGGAATGCAAGCTCTTTGCTCCCTTAAGAAAACTTACCACCAGTGCGTGTCTATCGATCGATTGCCTGTCCAGCGGGGAACGAAACGAGGCAATAGCAGCCATGTAAACTTTCAGTGTTGATGGTAGAGATCCAGTATCCAGCATGTAGCCGGGTCGATATGACCATATGGCATCATTTCACAAACACTCCCCATTTCAGAGCATACAAACGCCTCGTAGAGGGTGTCCGCGCCTCCGAAAGCGTGTCGAGCATATGATAATGCAGGGCACTCAGCTCCTCTGATATCCCCAAAGCAGCCAGACATGAAGACTTCACAACTCTGGGTTCGGGTGCCACACCAAACAGCTCACTTAAGATAGCAGATCCTTCCTGATTGGTATTGGGCAGGGCGGCGCCACCAGCAGCTCTGTCCAAGGCTGGTTCGGCCAGTTCGGGGCAGTGAGTATCACCGAAGCACCCTCTTCCCTGATCCTGCATAACACCAGTGGCAATATATTGATTGGAGGAAACGCATACAGCCTGGTTGCTGGCCAGTGCGATGTCTGCACGTCCCCTTTCAGCGGGCAATGCGCATTCTCGCTCGTGGCGAACAGATCCACCTCCGCTGTCCCGTACCAGGTCCAAATCATCCGAACTGACCCGAGGTGAAACTTCCCCTCTCCTTGAGGAATCCCTCTTCCTCGAAAGAGTATCTGCCCTGTGGTTCAGGAGACTGGGGATGTGCACTGCTCTGATGGAGAGAAAGTGACGGCTCCATGATTGTACAGAGCTTTTTATCGTACAAGCTCGTTCAAGGAGGCCTTAGTGATTTATGTAAGAAACCACAGACATGTTGTCGGTGCGAATCAGTACATGTCGCTGTTCCAGCTGCGGCCATAAATACTTTAGCGCTAAGAACACTGCTTCCAGCTCCAAGCGGTTTATGTGCCACTGGCTCTGAGGTTCTGACCACAGCCACGAAGCCAGTATCTGACCACAGCCACGGGAGACCGTGATGCAGAAAACGGCCCGAAGTCCACGCAGTCCAAGGGACTTGAAAGTTCAGCCAAAACTTCAGCGGGTCAAAATTTTAACTGCCAGATCTGAAATGGAGCATTGAAGACAAAATGCGGCCGAGCGCATCCGACAGAGGTGAGCGCTTATCCCTACCGCTTTTAGTCAAAGCACACTCCCAGATACGCTATAGACTGACTCCGGGCGAGAATGCTCTTACGCAAATTCATTTCCACATAGCCTCTAGAACTCCATTAGTGATGAAGCAGTTTGCATATATGGCTGGCTGGTGTGTCCCGTGACTGAGCTAAGACCCGCCATTCATCCAAATAATTGAGAATGCGCAGCCCACTCGCTCTGAGGGGGGAAAAAGAGCCGCATCCATGCACTTCGAGGGTGCTGGTACGCTGTGTACTCGAGAGCAAACCTGAGAAAACACATGTGATGCGGTGCTATCTGAATGTGAAGTACGCATTCCTTTAAATCCACGGACGCAACCAGTCCCCGGGGCAAATCTGCGCAAGGATCTTTTCCAGCAAAATCGTCCCAAACGGACGCTTGCAGAGCGCTCTATTGATGGGCCTGAGATGTAGTATCGGGCGGAGTCCTCCATCTCTCTTGGGCACCACAAAATAGCAGCAGGAAAAGCTGCACTCCAGCTTGCTTGCTGGGAGTCATTTTATCGCTCCTTTCTCGAGCAATTTGCATAGATCTTGTCTTAGGATCAATGCATTTCGAGGCAATGTTAGAGACTACACCACGCCGTTGAAACAGGGTGGTTGAAGGGGCGTACCCACGCTCTTATGCAGAGTAACCAGCGTGAGATTATTGGAATAGTTTTTCACGCACTCAGGAACTGATATAGCGGCTTTAGCGGTTTAGTAGTTGGAATCACCGGTGAATGCTGCACGGCTACAACCCGTGTGGGGGCGAGCTGCGTTGTTTTGACTGAGTGAGGAAAATGAGCTCTTTTGCGCAAATGTATGCATTTTAATGAACATACACTATCACACAAATTTGAACAATTTGAGACAGCTTGCGGGCTCCCCCCCCCCCCCTGGCCATGGTGCCTTTTCCCAGGTCTCTTTACACTTTTCCCCCCACATATGCCTCCTAACAGCAGCGGCCGTGGTCCCTGCACTGTGATGCAACGTGCGCCAAAGAAGACCTCAATCTCAAGTGATTGTTTAGTTTAAGCCATAATCTAGGTTGTTCAGCAAAGTGAAGGAAAATAATTTATCTGTGATGTCTCGTGAAGGCTAGAGAGGGAACAAGTCTCTTAAATGGTTTTAAAAACTGTCCTGAGGCACCCCAGCACTGTCCCTCATCTAAAACATGTCACTTTCAGCAGCAGCAGCTTTTAAAGCAATAGCAGGCAAATAAGCTAATAACCAGCTGCTGTGATGTCTATTATTCCAAGAACATAAGAAAAAAGAGGAAATCAATAACTTTTATAGCTTTAAGGGGTTCATCTTCAGGAGCATGATGGCAAAAACTCAGAGACATAGGAGGAGCTTCTTCCCTCAGGCCATCAGACTCCTAAACTCAAACTCAGTCAAATAACTTTTACAGGACTCAATTTAATAAACTGTAAAACATTCATTATTCTCCATCATCCGCATTGCTGCCATGTATATATACCCGGTACAACCTATTTGCACATTCCTCTTGCACATCTCTGTTTATATTATTATTTATTAAGTCCACAGTATACTGTATTGCACATTTTATTTTATTGCACATTTTTCTCTTTATTTTATTTATGTATTTATTTTACCTATATTTATGTACAGTGCTCAGCGTAAATGAGTACACCCCCTTTGAAAAGTAACATTTTAAACAATATCTCAATGAACACAAAAACATTTTCCAAAATGTTGACAGGACTAAGTTTTGTATAACATCTGTTTAAATTATAACATGAAAGTAAGGTTAATAATATAACTTAGAGAACAAAATTTTCAGTTTTACTCAAATTAGGGTGATGCAAAAATGAGTACACCCCACTGAAAGTCTCTGGAGCAAAGCAAAATTTTAGACTACAAATGTCTAATTTAACAAGAATTCAACCACAGGTGAGTCTAATTATTCATTACACAGGTGACAGTTGACTAAAAAGGGTGTTACTTAAAGAAAACCCCTTCCCATTTCATGCTGTCAACAATGGCAACACATGGAAGAGAAATGTCACAAGACCTGAGAAAGAAAATGATTTATTTACACAAGAAAGGTGAAGGCTACAAGAAGATCAGCAAAGCTTTACTTATCAGTCAGAATACTATAGCAAAAGTGGTACAAACATTTAAAAAAGATGGAACTGCAACCATCTCACAGAGACGTCCAGGTCGTCCACGGAAGTTAACACCTCGTCAGGAGCGTCTTCTGATGAGAAGGGTTGAAGAAAATCAACCCTGCATGAGTGCTGCTGGTGTCGGGGAGCTGCATTTCATTGATGGCATCATGAATTCACAAATGTACTGCTCTATACTGAAAGAGAAGATGCTACCATCACTCCGTGCCCTTGGTCGTCGTGCACTTTTCCAACATGACAATGATCCTAAACACACATCTAAGGCCTCTGTTGGATTTCTGAAGGAGAACAGGGTGAAAGTGATTCAGTGGCAAAGTATGTCTCCTGATCTGAACCCAATCGAACACCTCTGGGGAATTCTGAAGAGACAAGTTGAGCATCACTCTCCATCCAGCATCCAATCTCTAAAAGAGGTCATTCTTGAAGAATGGAAAAAGATAGATCTGGCAAAATGTCGCCAACTTGTTCATTCCATGCCTAGAAGACTTGGTGCTGTCATTAAAAATCATGGAGGCCATACAAAGTACCAGATTTAGCAGTTTTTGTTGTGGGGTGTACTCATTTTTGCATAATTTTTCAGTAAAACTGAAAAATGTGTAATCTAAGTTATATTATTAACCTTACTTTCATGTTATAAGTTAAACAGATGTTATACTAAACTTACTCTTGTCAACATTTTGGAAATGGTTTTTGTGTTCATTGAGATATTGTTTAAAATTGTACTTTTCAAGGGGGGTGTACTCATTTACGCTGTGTGTTGTGTTACATATTTTGCACTGTCCATTGAACGGACCTGACCTGATTTACATTTCACCACTGATTATATTCTGTATAATTGAGTATGTAACAAATAAATTAACCTTGAATTTAGAATTTAGTGTTTGGTAAATATTAGTTTTCTGTATATTTCTGCTAAAGGGCACAGGTAGCTAATTATGTCATTTATTATAATGGGTTCGTGTGAAGATTGTTTTAAGTTCACTTAAATTAGAAGTTAAGTATAATATATGTTCAAATTGATAGCTCTCAATTAACTGTAATGCTGAATGGCTACAGTCAATGGTTAGATATTAAGGGTAAAAAAAATTTTTTTTTGAGACATCAGCAGTATTGCTATCAGTGATGCTGGCCTTGATGTCATTAAAGAAATATTGAATATATACTGTCTTTATGTTGTGTGAACATTGTACATTTGAAGATTGAATGTGAAATTATTGCAATAAAAAAATATATATTTAAAAACTGTAATGTTTGGTGGGACTAATCACGATTCATTTTAGAAAAAATTATGATTAATTATTATTATTTTTTTATTAATTGACAGCTCTAATTTATATATAATATAAATTATATGAATATAAATATATACATGTAAATACATAAATATTTTCAAAATATATGTATGTGTGTATATTGATATATACATAATAAATATACACAGTACACACACATATTGTCACAGTTTGCCTTCCTCTGCATTTATCTCCTCACCCATATTTGATCCGTCCTGTTCCCCATTATTAGTTAATTAGTCTCCGTCTGTGTCTTGATTATGTCCCAGGTGTTTCCAGTTATGTCTCCCTATATCTAGTCTGTTCTGCTCCATGTTAGGTGTGGATTATTGTTAATGTCATGTGTCAACTGTGTACCTGTACCTCAACCCTCATCTGTGTCTGTCTACCTCCGTGTAAAAGTGAAGTCTACTGTTTATGTCAATCCTCGTCTCCTCGTTCCTGGCTTCCCCGTGCAGCACCGTGACAGAATAATCCACCAGTAACAGGAAAGTAGCGGCACCCCTCCTCCCTCGTTTTGTTTTTTCCGTTTTGTGAAAAGTTTTTTGTTTACCTTTTTTCTCTCCTTCGCGACGATGGAATTCACCGCCGTTCGCAGCTCACCGAGCCCGGCGTTCGCGGGAAGTCTGTCGCTGTTAGCGGAGGAGTTCGCCGCCGGCGTTCTCGCCCTTATCCGGCGGGATCTCACATTCGTGGAGTTCGCCGGGGAATTCTGCGGGCTTGCCGCGGTGACGGAGCTCCACGACGCGGCAATCCTCCATCTGTTTCGGCTCGGGGCAAATTACCAGCGCTCTATGGATCTCCCAGACACCACAGGATTGTGTTGGAGAGAGGGGATCTACCGGTGTTTGGGAAGTTACCGTTCCCGAGTCGAAACGAGCCCACGAATGTCTCCGCTGGCCCCGCCCAGCTCATCTTCTTCTCCGCTGGTCCAGTACAGCTCATCTTCGTCTCCGCTGGTCCCGCCCAGCTCATCTTCGTCGCCGCTGGTTCCGTCCAGTTCCGCGCTACCCGAGCGCACCCAGGTACCCCTGGACTTGTTAAAGAATTATGAGGGGATGGTTTGGAGCCCAGCCCCAGAGCCTACTCCTCGCCAGCGCCCTCCGGAGCCTGCTCCGAGACTGCGCCCTCCTGTGCCTGCTCCTCACCAGCGCCCTCCGGTGCCTGCTCCTCGCAAGTGCTCATCTTCATCTCCGCTGGTCCTGTCCAGCTCATCTTCGTGTCCGCTGGTCCTGCCCAGCTCATCTTCGCTGGTCCCGCCCAGCTCGTCTTCGTCTCCGCTGGTTCCGTCCAGTTCCACGCTACCCGAGCGCCCCCGGGTACCCCTGGGCTTGTTAGTGGACTATGAGGGGATGGTTTGGAGCCCAGCCCCAGAGCCTGCTCCTCGCCAGCGCCCCCCGGTGCCTGCTCCTCGCCAGCGCCCCCCGGTGCCTGCTCCTCGCCAGCGCCCTCCCGTGCCGACTCCTCGCAAGTGCTCTCAAGTTCCTCCGCTGGTCCTGCCCAGCTCATCTTCGTCGCCGCTGGTTCCGTCCAGCTCTCCAGAGCACCCAAGAGAGTCAGAGCCGCCCGAGCACCCCAGAGACTCAGCGCTTCCAGAGCGCCCCCAAGAGTTGGTCCCGTCCAGCTCACCTGGGCCTCCGCTGGTCCCATCCAGCTCACCTTGGCCTACACTGGTCCCGTCCAGCTCACCTGTGCCTCCGCTGGTCCCGTCCAGCTCACCTGTGCCTCCGCTGGTCCCGTCCAGCTCACCTGTGCCTCCGCTGGTCCTGTCCAGCTCACTTGTGCCTCCGCTGGTCCCATCCAGCTCACCTTTCCCTCTGCTGGCCCTGTCCAGCTCGCCTTCCACGGCTCCTGAACGCCCCCTTGAGATGGGGAGCTTCCCCAAGGAAATTTTGGGGGGGGGGGCTACCCGCCGTGGCCGCATGAGTCCCCGGATCCGCCGTGGCCGCCTGATCCGCCGGAGTCCCCGGATCCGCCATGGGTCCCGGAACGGGCACCGCCCTGGAGGCCACCTGTCCGGTCTCCTAGAACCTTGAGGCCTCCAGAGCGCCCACCCCCCCTCCCCTTTCGATGTCATACGGCGCGGGACGCGCCTATTGGAAGGGGGGGGGGGGTAATGTCACAGTTTGTCTTCCTCTGCATTTATCTCCTCACCCATATTTGATCCGTCCTGTTCCCCATTATTAGTTAATTAGTCTCCGTCTGTGTCTTGATTATGTCCCAGGTGTTTCCAGTTATGTCTCCCTATATCTAGTCTGTTCTGCCCCATGTTAGGTGTGGTTTATTGTTAATGTCAGCGTGTGTCAATGTTCTTAACTGTGTTCCTGTGTCTCCTCCGTCTGTTCGACATTAAATACCCTGTTTGTTTCTATCCGCGTCTCCTCGTTCCTGGATCCCCGTGTAAACCGTGACACATATATTATATATATATATAAAAAAATACTTTTGTTTTGTATGCAATTAATCGTTGACCAGATATTGTTTTAGTTTAGTTTTTATTTTATTTTTTTGTTTAGTTATTTTTTTCATTATTATAATTGTATTTATTCTGAAATGTTTCCAAAGTTAATTATGTCTGTCATCTCAGACCTTTGAACCCTACTGCATCTTGGTTCTAAAATATAGTTCATTATAAATATATACATATATGTGTGTGATATCTGTACAATTTGGACAATTCTTGTATTTTAGATCAATTCATAAATAGCATGCTCTCCATGTTGATTCACTGCACAAATGTGTGATATCTAAATGTACATATGTATCTTTTTGTTTTTGTGTGAAGTATACAGTCACGGATAGGAAATATTGAAGGGTGTTATTTCTCAGCCCAGTGTGATTATTCTTACTTTCTCCATGTGTCCTGTTGTGCCTAACCTGAGATGTGACTGTTTTTGGAGCTGTCTGGCAGACATTGGACTGAGACAGTGTCTGGGACTCATGCAGGGCCGGGTGCTGGTAGGGAATCTGCATTCACTCACCCCACAGCGGAGAGAGACAAACAGCCCAGCGCAAGCAACTCATCATTCACATATCCCATAATCCATCACTGAGCTGTGTTTAAGAGGACTGTGTTTTAGTCCTCTAATACCTGGGTATGCACACACACACATGCCCAAAGAAACGCACACATAAACACACACCCACTCGCTCACAAAGCGGAGTCAGCAGCAATAGAAAGCAGTAAGCTGAAAAGATATTCAAACTCCACAGTAATTACAGTGAATATACCTGACTGTGGGCTTTTCAAGTAACCATGGGTTTATTTCTTTTTTTTTTAGCTTTTATAATATTTCCAAAAAGTGATTATCTTTACTTTTAAGCAGTTTTCTTTTCTCGTATGTGCAGACTTGTGTGCAAACTGAATATAAACTTGGGTGGAAAGTATGAAATATTTCTGAGAAATATTTCCTGTCTGTGATGGCATCCATCGGTTTTGGATATAATAAATATTCTGATACAATGGGACACTTAAAATGTTAATCAAACACTAATCTATTTTGTATTATGTTCTACAACAATTAATGCAAATTAGTTCATGTTCAATAACTTCAGATCTTGAGTTATTTGAACTCATGTAAATATCAACAGTCTGTTTTCTTTGTCAAAACAAACCTGTTGTCTTTGTCACAACAAAACAGTGTCTCTCAAGAACATTATGACTGTTTCAAAACCATTATGACAGGAACATGTAAAAAAAGAGACCTTTTAATTATTAAAAACCTCGGCACAGATTGCACATGGTGAGAGAATCTGCGGGGAGTCGAGAAGATGAAAAACAATTAAAAGTCAGATGAAGATAAATACTGAACAGAATAGTCAAAACCTCACAGGTATTGAAATATTTGTTTAGTGAGATTCATTATAAGAGGAATTTACACTACTTTTTTGACAAAGCAATTTGATCCAGTTTGTCAATTAAACATAATAAATTGGTTGAGTGAAGCACAGCAAAGGTCGCTTGAAGGAAACTGGAGGGAAATTAAGAAAAGTAATCTGACATTGTATTATAACAAAAAGGGACCTGAGAGACAGGCCCGGATAAAAAATTCAAAGGCCCCTGGGCACAATGTCTTGTCGGGCCCCCCCCACACACACGTGCACAATCAAAGTTTTAAAATATAGTATATATATTTGACAGGTAGTGGCTGGGATGGGCAGCTTTGATAGTGACGAGGGTGATAAAATATAATTTTTCCCTTTATATTTCATTATTGAGGATTTTAAAAAAAAAGTCAAAAAATCTTGTCTCGTTCTCGTGAACTCAGTCTCGTCTTGTCTTGTGGGATAAGTGTCTCATCACACCCCTAGTAGATCATATATGTAGATCATGTTTTGACCATTTTGAATCTGATCGGGACGAAGTAGTCAGTGAGGGAGATGCCTTTACAGACACAGAAACATCTCTGTGTCATGGATAAGTGCTGTCCGGAATCCACACTGTCTGAGCTTCATGAGCGCCGGCTCGTCTGCTTGTCCTGAAGCATCTAAACAGCACCGCTGCTCCACCAACTACAATGTCCAGCAAAAACATCAGAATAGATGAAAACCAGTGAAATATCGGTTGGTGTGTACTTCCTAATGTCCAGTAATTCGTCTCTGGTGAAACTGCTTGCAGGGATAGAACTAAAGACAGTACAAACCAACTAAGAGTGCCATCAGTGGCACATCTTGACTTTGTATCTTTGTACATGTAACATAGCAGCAGTACATTCTTCAAAATGTCTTATTGTCCATATAGAAGGATGACAGAATGCCTGAATTATCCTTTTAACTTATGTTTTCCCCTGAAACAAAGCAACATTTTAAAGAACATCCTCATCCCTCTTTTTCATCCAAATACAATGAATGGAGACTGAACATGCATCTGAAGGGACACAAAAGTATCATAAAACTGTCCATATGCTGATATGCAACTTGTTCACTATATTACAAATCTTCCACAGCCATACTTCTACAGTCGTCTGTTTACCTGAATAATGTTTTATTCGTTATTATTTTTTTATTTAATTTGTTATTCAATTAACTGCTGCAACCAAATAATTGAATCAGACAGCTGAACTCACTGGATCATTTATGAATTATTCTGATTAATGACTGGTTTTATTGACTGAATCAAATTTAAATGACTCATGCCATGATTAAAAATCTTAAATTTAAGTCTGATCACCAGACATCCAATTCTATGATTTCAGAAGACTTGAAAGCGCATGAGTATGAATTACTTTTATTAATTTTGGGTCATTTTTAAAGCTTGAAAAAGCTTTTAAAGCTGCTATGTTACATGTCTTTCATTCACCGTAAGTACATATAATAAAGCAACCAGCACATACTGGTTCAAAATGTGTCCTTTTATTTTCTGTAAAAGAAAGAAGCCATACAGTTTAGAATGACATGAGGGAGAGTAAATAATGACGCAATCTTCATTTCTGTCCAAATGATTCCTTTAACTATAAATAACATCCATACTAGGGCTCTCAGGATATTTGTTTATGGTATCAGAAGACCTTTTACTTTGACAGTATTAGTATTTATAGTCACGTTGATCCTCAGTCTCACAGTCTCAGATTTGACGATTTATAATGTTGAAAAAGCCCTGCAACTTGTGACAAAGGATTCCCAGTATGGATTTATGAGGACTGGCCCATCTCTAAGGGTCTAATGATCAGGCAAATAGAAAGAGAGATGTGTGTAATGACACACATCTGAGGTTTGGTCCAGGGCGAGACTGATTTAGTAAGGGAGAAGGAGATGTTGGCCCCAGGCCTCCTGGTCTCTCATGTCCACTGATCCAGGATAAATATGAGGATTTATGTGCACAGCCCACAGACTAGTGCAGCTTAGTGTAATAACGAGATCACTTTCAGGGGCCGCTGCTAGCACTCTTCTCATTACACACATCTCTCTTTCTATGTGCACTGTTCGACATTTCAAAGGGTTTTTACAGTAACTTACAACACTATTGCCAGTAAGTTACTGTAATTAAGATTTACAGTAACAAACTGTATTTTATTTGCAAATCAAACTTTTACTGTAAATAAATCAAATTCATCAGTATACTACTGTAATTCATTCATTTTAATATAGATTTCATTAGATTTGATCATTTTATATAGAATCCATTTTATTTTTACTCTACATAGGTACAACTGGCATTCAATTAAAACAGACACAATAATTACAAAATATTAAATTCTTTATTTAAAACATTGCATGTACAATGCTTAAAAATACAGACTTCCAATGCTGGAACAGTGCATCTTCACCATTCCTGTCTTAGGATGTTTTGCAGTGCATTATGTTGTGTCCTCTGGATTTATCCTCACAAAGAATATCTAGGCAACAGAAACATAATGGAGGAAAAGTCAAGGACCCAAAGAATACATAGCCATCTGCAAAACCCAGGTGCTGCTCCAAAACGTGGCCACCACCTTTGCTCATCATCCACTTTGCAAGTGACATAAATGTCTTCTCAGAAAAACAAGAAGTAGAAATGGCACACTTTTAAAAGGCAAACCTCATATAGAACACACAAACTTCCCAAAACCATAGTTTATCTCTTACCATTAATTATCAGTCTCAGGGTGGCTGGCATGCTCGTGTCTTTCTTGATGCTTCATTGCAGTTGCCTTTAAAACACAAATATAAAAAATGCCGAAAATCTTAAATTACATTAAAAACTATAACAAACTAATTCTAAAACTAGAAAGGCATCTAGCCATAAAACTAATTTAACCTAGCTAACATATATTATACAATGTAAATTTACTCCATCACATTAATGCAAAGGAGAGCAAGTAGAAAATCTATTAACATCTGAACTAAATTTCACATTAGTTAACCTAAAGTTAATATAAGATGTGCGTTGCTCTTTAAAAGCAATTTTAATTCAGTAACTTAATTCAATAAGCTGACAAAAGTAATTTGAAACGACAGCGCAGTTTACCATGGTAAAGTTCTGTAACTGCCATGTTGACGAGTAAATGTTACTATGGGTTAAACTCGTGTACAAAAATCTGACTCAAACACACAGACAAATGTACTTTATGTTTACCTTGCTTGCTGGCCTTATTCTCTCATAAGGTGCATCGGCTCACAGCGCAGATGTTCTCCAACTCTCCCACTCTCGTAGGTTCATCCCCGGGCAAAACCCACGGCGCTGGTTCCGTGTCTTCCTCGGACACGAGTGGAGCGGCGCAACGCGACTCGACAACAGACAACAATATAGAACCCACCATATATACTATCTACAATGGATGCGGACAGTAAAGTGATGCCCTGGTATATTTCTGATGTGCAGATGTACTCCGCGCTCGTGCTGTTTCTGACAGGAATGACAAACTGATTTTCCAATCATTACAAGCGATGCAACATGTCCAGTGTAGTCAGTCCCAAGCTGTTGGGGTGCTATAGATACGTGAGGCAAATCGTGTCAATCCAAATGTAAGAAATTAGGAAAATAAAACAACCTCAAGAATGGTGCCAACGAGACAGCAAATACAGTAGTATACAGCAATTTAAAAAAAATACTGTAAGTATCTGTATGTGGGGTCTGACGTCACAGAAAATTCCCATGATGCAAAGGGTATTACAGTTACTTACTGTAAAGTGAATTTACAGTACTATACTGGGTGATATACTGTAAACGACTGTGGAAATTACAGAAATGTCTAAAAAATGTTAGTGTGGCTTGAGTGGACATCCAAATAGATTCTCGTTTACCAACTCTTGACAAATTAGCATGTTTATTGCCTAAAGCCAATCCTCTGATACGCACTCGCTTTATTCTTTCAGTCAGTGCTCTCCGAGTTTATGCATCTCTGTGTTTATTTCTCATTTTATCAGTAAAGTATTTCATATTGGCTGAGTTTCTTTCAACTGAATACATACGCTCAGTTTATTATGAGAGGAAATGTAAACTGTAATTTGATAAATTGTGATTTATTGAATTTGCCTGGTCCTTGTATAATAATGTTGTAGATGCCTGCAAAGTGGTGACACTTCCTTAAGTATCTTTATCAATTTTCATTTGTGTACAATAATTGGGCTGCATTAATCCGAGACAGTTAACATAGCTAAGTGTTTTCCAATGTAAACCCCTGACTTTGTCACATCCTGCTGCATAAAGTGCTATTTACAGCTGTGAGCTTTGACAATGTAGCCTGAAGAGAAAGTTCTTTCACTGTGCATTTTAATCATGGCAATAAAACCTGTTAAAGTGAAAATCAATGCTTCTATTTCTTGGTAAAATAAATAATATGCATTATATATTTATATATAGCAGATTTTCTTTGTAATCCTTAAATTTTTCAATATTGTACCAACATCTTTGCACTTTTCAAGTCCCTGCACAGTCTCTCTGAAAAAAGTCCATAAGAAAAAACTATTTTAAAAAGGACAGATAAGCTCTTTAAACAAAACGTTTTTTTTTTTTTTTTACTATATTTCAGTTCTTATCAATCAATACGTGTGACTTAATTCAAGCTGTTTATCACTGAAAATCTGAAATGATGCATTGATGCATAATTTTCTGATCAAAACAGGGAAGATTATCATTTAATAATGACTTAAGTTTCTGTCAGTTCCTCGCATGAATTTCTCATAAGACTATTAAAGATGTGAGATATAACACAGAAGTTGCAATGTTTATGTTTTAAATTGTATAGCCCTTGTAAAAAATAAGCACAATTAATAGTATCGAAAGTGCATTGTGTACTTTAAATCTTAAAAGTATGAAGATAATATAATATTGATGAATCAGAATCAGCTATATTGCCAGGTATGTTTATACATACAAGGAATTTGTTTTCGTGACAGAAGCTACTGCAGTGCATAATCAACAGAATGACAGTGACAGAACAAAAAAAACACAGATAATAAAAAGAAGAAGAAGAAATAATGACTATATGTTTCTTAACATACTTTTAAAAAGTGTACTTTGTAGCTATTCATGTGACATTAAAAGATTTACTTAAAAATAATCTTCTGTTGTGTTTTAAAGAAGTTATTAATTATTTGATTAACACATTAAAGCACATGTTTATTACTTTATTAAAATGTGTAATTACAAATACATTTAAATACATGACAGGCAAGTTTCAATACATTGTAAAAAAATGTTATAAATGAAATAACTAGGTTTTTACAAGAAAATGCTATAGTTCAGTTTTATACTACAGACATGTGCAATTAATTTAGTGTGCTACTTTGGTGCTTCTTTGTGAATTGTATTTATACACCAAGTTTTTTAGTGTAGAAATAAAAAAAGCTTGTCAGTATATAAATATTCATAACATAATTAGGAAATTACATATAAAGTCCTACATTGGTCTGGCAAAAAAGCACTCTAAAGTTCAGACAATTGCATTTAATGTAAATGTAACCGATAATATGTTTCCATTTATTTGCAGTTAACATGCATTACGTTTCTGAAAACATTCCATTCAGTTTATATTGTTTTAAAGTAGCCTATAATTTCAGTAGTAGCCTAAGTACTCTTTTTAGTATGCTTTTCACAAGAGAATGCTGAAAAACATGGTGTCTATATGAACTGTCCTTGAATGCAAACCTAAATTTTAGATTCTTCAACAATTCACCTTTTGTGTTCCACAGAAACAAAACAACAGCATGGCAAAACAGTCATTTTTTGGTGAACTATCCCTTTAAATCTAAGCCCTGGAAGTTCCTCTAAAAACACCCAATTATAGAATCAAAGTCTGTCACTCAAAATGACGGCTCATGTTGTCATATCTGGGTGCCTGGCGGTTGCGAGTGACTCTCATAATAACTAGTAAAACAAGTACCATGCTTTTGTGAAATCTGGCACAGCTGGACCATCTCTCGCTGTCATATTTCTCAACTATACGCTTACAGTGTTCTATCTCTTGTGCCACATTGCTGGCTCCTCATGAAGAGAGACAGATAAAGAGGAAAGTGGGAAGATGAACGGTGTGAATTAAATTTTATGGTTTATTAATAAAGACATATCACTTTCTCTGTGCCCACACACACCTCTGCTGAGTATAGCTGCACCTCCCTCTTCTGCTATCTGGATCTCTCTTTATTAGGAAGACACAAAGCCCTGCTTGCAAGCGATCCAAAGATAGACGTCTGTATGACAAGCAGTCAACTCTAATTCTGGAGTACGTTAGAGGCTGTTCGTTAGCATATGCCTTATAATTGAATCAGCAAATTAGAAACCACATTCACTGACGTGCCTTCCAAAGTGCTTTCAATCTTGTTATTTCGCAAATGATACATTGAAGGCTTGATAAGCCAAAATTAACAAGCAAACCGGTCTGCAAGGTTGCTTTTCATCAACAAACATGCATATACAATATAAAATGAGAAACAGCCGACATGGTATAATTAAATGAAGTCTAAAGGGAACTTAATCTGTATTTCATCTTAATGACTAGTTGGCTCTCTAATACTAGACGCCACAGTGGTAATGTCTTTTGTAAATGTGTGCGTGTATAATTGTAGATTGGGCAGTCGTGGCCTAATGGATAGAGCATTGTGGGTTCGAATCCCGGCTCTGGCAGGAATTGTCCACGACTGAGGTGAAACCTTGAGCAAGGCACCGAACCCCCAACTGCTCCCTGGGCGCCGCAATGTTGGCTGCCCACTGCTCCACTTGGATGGGTTAAATGCAGAGAACACATTTCACTCCTCATTATACTCTGTATAATTGTGTATGTGACAAATAAAGCTCATCTGAGCTTAATGTAGGCCTACTAGAGTGCTGGCAGGCTTAAATAAATATGCAGGAGAACAATTCATATTTTTATAAATAGTCCTAAAGTTTTCATTCCTTCCATGACTTTATGGCTCTAAAAATTCACTATTAGGACATAAAGGCAAATTTGGTCAGAACACAATATTTAAATCTTTCTATAGAAACAGTAACTACAGGGTCCGATGAATAGGCCTAGAGAAAAACTATTTCTTTTGAGTAAACAACAAGAGCTGTGTGGCCGCATTGTTACCGAAAGCTTATGCCGGATATAGGCATTTCTTCAGGTCACGGCTTACCTTTTGAAACTTGGCACTGATAATGAACCTGTATTACATTCCCATTATTTTAAACTAGCTACACGTGATGGTCCTTAAATTAGGAATTGGTGGAAAACTGTATACCACTGCAGGAAAGCTGACATCAGTAGCGACGGAAGGGTTGTAAAAAATGTATACATTTCATTATTTTACATCACGCTAAACCAAGCTTAGTTGCTATTTTTCTATGCATGTAAATGTAAACCCACAGTGTCTCAGGAACACGATGAAAATCTCTCGGTGTGGCGCATCTCCTTTGGGGCCCTCACCGAGTTAATCCAACATTGCCCCCAAGTGTTCATTAAAAGAAATGCCACCAGGGGCCCAAACACTGCAGCTGTATGATAATTTATCGCTCTCTGCTCGAAGAGAATTGAGTACAGGTGCTGCTCACCCTGTTATTGCGTCACATTCAATTTGTGCCGAGCCGAGCCCGTTAATGGAGTCACAATGGCTGCAAATACAATCCACTGTGAGCTCCATATTGCCACATTCAGAGCAGAGTAAATTTATAGGGTCTGATGCAGACAAGCAATGAAAAAAATAATAGAAAGAAAGAAAGAAATAAAGAAAGAAAGACTAAATTCTAATATATAGACAAAATGTATTGTATTATCCACAAATTGTGTAATTGACCTCATTATAAAGCAAATTAATAAATTAATTATAGATTACACATATTTTATTATAGTTTTTTTCTGCAGTTTGGAAGAGGTGATAGGCCTATAATTATATTTAAATGGCCATAATAATTATATGAAGTAATTTGTAATATTACTGGGGGAATTCCATATAGCCTACATATGAGACGTTTAATATAACTTTAAACATATATATTAGGCAATTAAAGATCACACTGATTAACAGTAGGCCTAATTGACACTTTTTTCCCTTTTAATTATTATTATTGTTATTATAAGCTGTACTTTTTATGCACCTTTTTGTGTTTACAGTTTTCTTACTAGGCTAATAAACATTTCTATTGTTATTGTTTGTGTTAATATGCACAATATGTTTCAGCCAGTTTTTGTTGACAGTAGCTATTTGTATATTATGTACTGACAAGCGTAATTAGCAAAATAGTCCATAGAATAGTTTAATGAGAAGTATTATCCTATCATAGCCTATTATACCTTCCTAATTTGTAATTGGTTATGAGGTAAATCACTCAGAAATCGTTAGAGAATAAGCATATTATAACGATATAACAGTGATATTATATTGTGTCCATTTAACTTCTGACACACAGCCTACAGATGACGATAAGCTCGCATTTTGCTCGTTTGCTCAGCGTTTCGTAGACCACAAATTGGAAACGCTGTCATTACGTTTGTCTCCTCCGGCCCTCCGTAGATCACCGACATATTGTTTGTGAGGAGCAAATTCTGGAAGGAGAGTGTTAAGATTACAGCGTTGATATAACCAGTCATCAAATCGTATATCAGTAAAGAAAGCACGATGGGTAAGTATTCAACCTATACTGTTTTTTGACGCGTTAGTTCTGTTATTTGCGGTCTTTAGGGACGAAATCTGTAGCTGAAAAGCCGAGAGAAGCTACATCATGTCAGTTGAAGCATGAGTGTAAAGGGCCAGTTAGCTTAGCACATTGCTGTACTCGACAAACGCGTTTACCAGTGAGCCTCAGAACTGATATTTGAACCAAAAACGCCTTAATAACAGGCGCTTTTCAGATTTATTTGGTGTTGACTGAAGTGGAAGGAGGTTTTGCCGGTGTAAACGCTTTGTTATGTTCAGTTAGAGGTTGTGAAATCGTCTCATGTTTGAGTCTATACAGTGGATGAAGAGGAAATGCTCTGACATTTCACATTGGAGAACCTAGTGAACTAACATTGTCTGCTTATACGATGACCATAAATGCTGTTTAGGTAACATTAGACGCCTGACTGGATTTAGACACCGTAAACAATTAAGTTACTCGGCTCTAGTGTCAGTGAGTTCACCAGTCAGCTGTAAAATGTGCCCAACCCTCAGAGCTGGTAGTTTCTGTTTTAAAACAGCACTCAAAGTTTACTACATCGAATGTAGTAGTTGGGCTGTTTTCTTTTTGCAACACCTTAGTTATGTTTTCAGGAGTATTAAAACCTCACTCGTGGTACATGTCTGTTAAATAGGTCTATTACTTGGACCCTCAGCTTTAGAGAGAGTACTGTTGGATGGCCTGTTTGAACGGGAGGGAGAGGTTGGGACAGGAACGAGACAGACAGGACGGTCAGATAGGGTGTCAGAATCTGACTGCTGCTGACTTGGGTTTTCCTGACTAATGGGCTACTATTTCATTGAATCATCACAGTGGAAATGAATGTGATACCTGAAAGCTTTTCCATGACAATGTAGAGGTTTAAACACTGGCATTTCAGTTTGCAATTTGATTGAGTCAGTTTAGGCTGCAAGTTTGGCTTTACATCGCTTTCCATGGTGCAAATTTGATACTGAGAAGATTCGTTTCTTTTACACTCAATGCTATGGATTTTTGTTTAGGATTTTATTTTTGTATTTATTTTTTGTTCCCAGACAGGCCAATGTTTTTAGATTTTTATTTGATGTTCTTAAACAATCCCTGGCCCTGCCACACACAAAAAACGTTACTTTTGTTTGTTTTATTGGGTTGTTACAACACCTGAAATTTCAGATACTAGTGAATTCTTGAATCTGAATTTCACTACCACAGCAAAAACCACTAGCTTTTTTATAATGTTTGAACTTTTTATATTAGACAAGGACAAGTCAACAGTCAGCAATAAAATAAGAACAAATTACAAGTACAGATACATACAATGGTACATATAACAATAGTATTCAGGTGAGAAATATTACAGAAATTGAATATAAAAACACTGCATAGTGTGTAAGTTATATAGATATATCCTTATTAAAGCTACAAAAGTTGTTTAGTTAAAGAGCGGTTGGTGATTTTGCAGGTTGAACTTTGGCTAGTCTACACCCTTAAGCCATAGCAAACACACTTCTTTAAAATAGTTCTGTGACGGACCCAGCCCACACTGCTATTTGTGAGGCCCATGTGATGGACAACTATGTAATGGAGCGCTTGAGTCGGGTAGAGCCACAGCTTGCTTGTCATCCATCTACATTTATAGAACAGAGTCATTATGTTGTTCTTTCTCTTCTTAAAGCAATAGTTATCCGTAAATAAACATCCTACTCATACTTATGCTGTTCCATATCTTTATGACTGTCTTCCTTCATGGAGAACTTAACCTAATGTAATGGAAGTGAACTGTGGCTGTCAAACTCATCTCGAATAACTAAAAATAAGTTGTTAACTGAAAATCTTGAATTTTTTTCATTGCTTAGCATGCCCGATTTATGAACGGGTGATTTGGTCTGAATTTATTGAATTTATGAATCTGATCGACGAGCTCTAAGTTTAGCTTATGACACAAAAATATGGTCTTGATTTTGTGTCCGCTTGAAAGCTCCAATTCCCGTTCCCTATTTATTTTAGTTGCATGGAGAACAGCAACCAGTTACTCTACAATTCATAAATTGAGGGTTTTAGTTTTAGTTTTTTCCTGAATAAATTAATGAAATATTTGTATTCGGTAAGGATTAAAGTAATCAAAAGTTACAGTAAAGATTTTAGAATGTGACAATTTTATTTCAGATAAATGATCACTGAAAAAGGAAACGTATCACAGTCACCACAAAAATATAAAACAGCACAACTGTTTTCAACATTGATGATAATAAATGTTTCTTAAATCAGCACAGTAGAATGATTTCTGGAGGATCGTATGACACTGAAAACGAGTAACTATGGTAATAATTCAACTTTGCATCACATGACTACATTTAAAAATTTATAAAATAGAAAGCAGTTATTTAAAAAAATTAATAACTTCACAATATTAATAAGTGTACTTATTTTTTGATCAAATGAATGCAACCTTGGTGATCATAAGACTTATTTTTCAAAACATTAGTAAATCTTACCGACTTCAATATTTTGAGTGTAGATTATTCAAAGTTATTCCCATACAGATGCATCTCAATAAATTAGAAAGTTGTGGAAAAGTTAATTTATTTTAGTA